>PVLA01015633.1:0-24398 GCA_004027455.1 Hydrochoerus hydrochaeris
ATATATGCACCAAATACAGGAGCACCCAACTATGCAAGACAGATACTAATGGACATGAAAAACCAAATACACAAGAACACAATTATAACAGGGGAATCTTAGCAGCATATTGTCAGAAAGAAATAGATCAACAGGACAAAAAGTCAGCAAAGAAATAACAGAACTGAATCACACCTGTGTGCAATTGGACTTAGAAGATATATGCAGAGTGTTCCACCCAACCACATCAGAATACACATTCTTCTCAGGAGTGCATGGGGCATTCTCCAAAATAGACCATATGTTATCCCATAAAACACTCTTAAGTAAATGCAACGGTATTGAAATCATCCCATACATAATATTTGACCACAGCACACCAAAATTGGAAACGAATAGCAAAAGAAATTTCAAACCCCGCCTAAATTCATGGAAAGTAAATAACAACCTTTTCAACAACCAGTGGACTACAGATGAAATTAAAGAAGAAATAAATAAATACCTACAATTCAATGAAAACACAGAAACAACATACTGTAATTTGTAAAAGTGGTCTAAAGAGGGAAATATATAGCAATACATGGTCATATCAAGAAAATAGAATGAGCACAAATAAACAACCTAATATCCCATCACAAGCTTCTAGAAAAAGAAAAGCAAGCTAAACCCAAAGTACACAGAAGAGAGGAAATTGTAAAGATCAGAGCAGAAATCAATGCAATTAAAAAGAAAAAAACAATACAAATAATTAATGAATCACAAATCTGGTTTTTTGAGATCATAAGCAGAATTGACAAACAGCTAGCTAGCCTTATCAAGAGGAAAAAAGAAAAAAAAAACAAAATTCACACAATAAGAACTAAAAAGGGGGAAATTACTACAGATTACATGGAAATTCAAAAGATCCTGAATACCGACTTGGAAAATCTCAACTCACATAGAGTGGAAAATGCAGAAGAAATGGACATATTTCTAGAAACATATGAACTACAAAAGCTGAGCCAAGAGGATATAGCAATTTTGAACAACCCAGTGTCAGCTATTGAAATTGAAAATGTAATGAAAAACTTACCAAAAAAGAAAATCCCAGGTCATGATGGATTCACATCTGAATTCTACAAGAAATTTATGGAACATTTGATGCCAATACTCCTTACAGTCTTCAATGAAACTGAGAAGAAAGTAATCCTGCCTAAATCATTCCTGGAGGCAAGTATTACTCTGATTCCAAAACCAGACAAAGATCCAATCAAAAACGTGAACTATAGACCAATCTGACTAATGAACATTGATGCAAAGATTCTCAATAAAATACTGGAAAATAGGATGCAGAAAATCATCCAGAAATTACACATTATGGCCAAATAGGGTTCATTCTAGGAATGCAAGGGTGGTTTTACATATGCAAATCAATAAATGCAATACACCACATCAACAGAGCCAAAAACAAAAACCACATGGTCATCTCAATAGATGCAGAAAATGCATTCAACAAAGTACAACACATGTTCATGATAAAAACCTTTCAGGAACTTGGAATTCATGGTTTTTACCTCAAACCTATAAGGGCCATCTATGATAAACCAACAGCCAACATTATATGAAATGGACAAAAACTGAAAGCTTTCACTTTAACATCAGGAACAAGAGAAGGATGTCCATTATCACCAATACTTTTCAATATAGTTCTGGAAACACTAGCCAGGGCAATCAGACAAGAGAGAGAAATAAAAGAATAAAGATAGAAAAGGAAAAAGTTAAATTATCACTATTTACAGATGACAGAATACTCTATATAGAAGACCAAAAATCTCCATTAAAAGATTATTAGAGGTAATAATCAAGTTCAGCAGTGTAGCTGGATACAAAGTCAATCCTCAAAAATCAATGGCATTCCTGTACACAAACAAAAAGCTCACCAAGAGAGAAATTATGGAAATATCAACTTTTACAATAACATCTAAAAAAAGAAACACTTAGGAATCAAACTAACTAAAAATGTAAAAGAACTATATACTGAAAATTATACTACACTGAAAAAGGAGGTTGAAGAGTATATTAGAAAATGGAAGGATATTCTTTGCTCTTGGCTAGGAAGAACCAACATTGTGAAAATGGCCATACTCCCAAAATTGTTATACAGATTTAATTCAATCCCAATCAAAATAACATTGACATACCTCACAGATCTAGAGACAACACTCCTAAAATTCATTTGGAAACAGAAGAAACCTAGAATAGCAAAGGCAATTCTAGGCAACAAAGGCAAGGCAGGAGGCATCTCAGTTCCTGACTTGAATCTATACTACAAAGCCACTGTGATAAATTCAGCATGGTACTGGCAAAAAATAGACCTGAGGATCAATCGAACAGATTAGAAGATGCAAGCACAACTACAAAGACACTCAGCCGCCTGATATTTGACAAAGGGGCTAAATATGTCCACTGGAAGAAGGATAGCCTCTTTAATGAATGGTGTTGGAAAAATTGGCTCTCCACATGCAAAAGACTGAAACTAGATCCATGCCTATCACCATGCACAAAACTAAAGACCAAATGGATCAAATACCTATATAATAAAACAGAAACACTAAATCTACTGGAAGACAAGGTATGTAGAATCTTGGAGACATAGGGGTATGCAGAGAATTCGTGAACAAAATGCAAACTGCATGGGAAAATCTTCAAAGAATCAACAACTGGGATCTCATATTATTGAAAAATTTCTGCACTTCAAAGGAAATCACTGACAGAGTGAAAAGAAAACACACGGAGTGGGAAAGAATTTTATCCAGCAGTCCCTCAGACAAAGGACTTATATCCAGAACATATAAAGAATTGAAAAACATCAAGTTCCCCAAATTCAAAGACCCTCTACAAAAATGCGCATCTGGAATGACACACAGTACTCAGAGAAAAATATACAAATGACACATAAATACCTGAAGAAATGTTCACCATCACTGGTCATTCGAGAAATGCAAGTTAAAGCAACACTGAGATTTCACCTCACTCCGGAAAGAATAGCTGCCATCAAAAAATCAACTGATAACCAATTTTGGTGAGGCTGCAAGGAAAAAGGAACATTGCTCCACTGTTGGTAGGAATGTAGACTGGTGCAACCACTATGGAAATCCATATGGATAATTTTCAGAAGACTAGGATTGGAAGCCCCATTTATTCCAGCTGATCCCCTCCTGGGTATTTTCCCAGAAGAACTGACAAGTCCATACAACAGTTATATATGTACATCCATGTTCTTAGCAGCACAGTTTTAATAGCTAAATCTTGGAAACAACCAAGATGCCCATCAACTGCAGAGTGGATGAAAATGCTGTAGTATTTTTACACAATGGAATATTATTCAGCTATAAAAAATGATGATCTTGAGGCCATAGGTAAATCGAGACAACTTGAGAGTATTTTCATTAGTTAAATAAATAAGAATCACATTTATAAATATCACATTGTGTCTCTACTGTAAAAAGTGATAAGAACTATAAGAGTATTAAGTCCCAAAATGTTTAATTGCTATTATAAAAAGAGAGGAAAACAAATGGCTCTAAGAATCTAACTGCATGTATGTTTGAGTGTGTAAAATAGATGATCATATTGCTGAATATTTGTTGGATCTTTGAGCAGAACTGTTTGTAGACTGACTGTTTGAATGTCTACTATGTATCCTTTAATTTTGTAACTTGAGCAACTACATCGAAGATGACAATATATAATTTATCAACTAGTGATTTCTTAGTTTTTTTCTTTTTTCTTTTTCCTTTTAGAATTCTGTATTGTTGCTACCCTTTTTTCTGTTGATTTTTTTCTCTTTAAATAAAATTTTTTAAAAATGCATAATTGCTCCTGTAAAAAAAGAGAGGAAATAGGAAGTGCTATAAAATATATAACTGCATGAATATTTAAGTGTGTAAGATTGATAACCATACTTCTTAGTTCTTGTTGGATTGTTGAACAGATCTGTTTACACTCACTGCTTGAATGTCTACTTTGTATGCTCTAATTTTGTAACTTGAACAAGTATTTCTAAAAGGACAATATGTAATTTATCAACCAGTGATCTCTTACTGTTTATCCTTTTTTTGAAATTCTGTCACATTTCTTCATATTTTCTTTGTTTTTCTCTTTAAATAAAAAATTTTTAAAAAGAGGCAGCAGCCGATTTTACATAGAAAAGTACTTTTTTGCAATCTTAAATCCTGTTTGTTAAACATCTGGAAAGAACAACCTGAAATTGTCACTTTTCTATAGTTTAGTGTCCATAGACACTATGGCTCTAGTGTATGCATATTTCCTAACAATAAACAATGTTCACTTAAAAATAATATAGGCAATACTTGAATCTTTGAGACAAAATTTTCTGCACCTGGGATATGATAAGGATGTAAAGATATTACACACAGTTATTTACACCTACGGCTGGCTCATTTCACCTAAGTTTAAATATATAAGTCTTAATTGCAGAACTATTTGCATATATAATTTTTGTTCCTCTTTTGTTCTCATATTTAACAATTACTGTGTCAATTTTTCCTCTTGCTTTTTCCTTTCCTTTTTATAAATAAAGTGCTATTCAATGAGAACCCCAGACTTCCATTTTATAACATATGATAAGTGGAGGTTAAATTAAAATGATAAGCAAAGATTCATCATGTTAAACAAATTCATAACAAAGCAGAGGTGCTTTACTGATACTAGGTAATATAAATTTAAGAAAAAATATACTTGCAAGGGAAATGGTAACAAAAGATATTATGTAATAACAAAAATAATAAGTCCATCAAAAACACAGAAAATCTGTGTGGAGAGTCCTCAAAAGCTAGGATTAGAGTTCCCATTCAACGCAACTATTTCCCTTCTGCATATTTTCCAGAACAATTAAAAACATAATACTGACTTTTAGAGTTTTCCAGCACAGTAAAGCAGCAGAATAAAAGAAAAGGTAAAAGTGGCCTTTTATTCAAAGGACATTGAGGGGAGCCCATAACTGACAGCTTCTTGGATTTTTCCTCAGACCATATATGGGGGTATGGGATATAAAACCTTTGACCAGATGTGTTGCTTAGGGCCACCATCGATGACACGCGAGAAGCTGATTGGAATTTTCTCCTCACAAACATAGAAAGGAAAAAGAAAGTTGTAATTGAGGAAGAAGGAGGAAGTGACCATCAGAGTATGCATCCCTGATTTGGCCTTCCACTGCTATAAGGTCCTGTAATTTATTCTAGTGAAAAACTCTTTCACTGATGTAGGGGAATGAAACTCCCAACATACTATACATCTAGTACGAGTTTGTGCTCTCTAAAATCAAACAATGAATTTTAGGAATAATATAGGTTAAGAGCAGAATATATTTATTGAGAGAAAGAAAGCTTCTGTCTGACACTCAGAATGGATGCTGAGCAGGTTGCCAAAGACTGTCTTTTTTAGGGAATTTTATAGAGTAAAATCATGAGATGAAATGGGTTCAAGATGCAGAAAAATGGGAACTCTCAAGATGGGCATAAAGTGGGACAGAACTATGTTCAACAAATGAGATTAATTGCTCAGGTAAAACTGATTAAATCAGAAACAAATGGGAAAGCAAGTCACATAGTAAGCAGGCTTCCTTAGCAGCAGGGACACTTCCTGTATGAATTAGGATGCTGACTCCTGGCTTCAGCAGGGTGATAGAGAACTATTTGGACTATCAATCCTTATGATGTGGTTGTATTTGCTTTGCCTTCTGTTTTGAGATCTGGCCCACAGCAGCTCCAAAAAGCATTTCCAGGCTACAAATTTAGCATCTGTTAAATCATCAAATCAGATAGGAGGTGATTGTCTCTTCAAAGGCTGCAAGGTATCTGAATTTCTGCACTGGCTCCTTTGACGGCTCAGCCCCGCCTGACTGCCTATAACATTTCTAATTAACTCAGCTGCCTATAACAATACAACTTCAATATATGTGCACCTGTGTTTATAGCAGCACAATTCATAATAGCTAAATCTTGAAAAAAAAACAAATGACCATCAACCAAAGAATGAATAAAACAGCATTGTAATTGTATATAATGCAGTACTACTCAGCTATAAATAAGGATAAAATTGAGGCTTTTATAGGTAAATGGAGGCAACTAGAGATCATACTCATAAATGAAATAAATCAAACTCACATGTGTAAGCATCATCTTGTCTACCTCGAGTGAGAAAGTAAGAGAGTAAGTAAGATAAAAAAATATGGAATAGATATTGAGAAAGGGAAAGAAACTGCTTACAAGGAAAGAATAACTGGAGTGGGGGAAAAGAGAAATGAAGGAAGGAAAAATATATATTGTGTTAACAATCATATTTATGTTAGCAATAATATATAGGTATATGATTGGTAATATAATTATACTACTAATTTATTTTAGTTCATTGAAAAAAATCAGTTCATGGTTATCTTGGTTTTTAAATTTAGATGTCTATATCTTGTAATCTGAGCAACAACTTTGAAGATAATAATATGCAATATATTAACCATTGTTAATTTCTTATTATCCTGTTTAAAACTCTGAATCATTGTTTTTATTTTTGTTTCAATTTTTTTCTTTTTAAAATTAAAAAAACAGAAATCTGAAACATATATGGACCATAGAATGGATCTTCAAAACACACAAAAGTAAAAACCATGTTGGTACTAAAGAAACATAATAAATTGCATTTCATTTTTAATATTTTGACAATCCCCTTTCAATAAAGAATTAATGATAAAAAATCAAAGATATAAGAGAGATAAATAACACCATCAACCAGAAGGATTAAATTGACTTTCATAGAATAATCTATTGCAAAAAGCATGCATATATGCTTTTACATTCACATGGAGAAATGACAAAGATATATTATACTTTGTGTAAAATATTAAACAATTTAAAAGAATTGATTTCATGCTAATTATGCAATTTGATAAAAATGGAATAAAACATGACATCAGATATGAAAAGATCAGAGGAAGCCCTCAAGACAAATGAAAATAAAATTTTTTATTTTAAAGAGAATAAAACAAAAGAGAACAGATCAAAGCAGATCAGAACCAAACAATGTAAGCAACACAGCACTTCACAACAAGATAATTGGATATTAACAATAGCTATCATAATATCTCTTTGAAACAGTTGAGCTTAACTTTACACACAATAATGTCGAACATAACGAAGTAGAATAAAACAACTCAAGAGAATGGAAGTATTCCAAGGCATTCTGAACCAAATAACTGAAGATGAACAACGGCTGCTATATTATCTCATTTTCCATAAAAATTTTGTTTTTACTATCATACTTATTAAAATCCAAGATGACACACCGTGGTAGAACTAATGGTAACAGACAAACAAGAGCATGGTAGGACTTCAGAGCAAGATGATATCAAATCAACAATGGCTGCCATATTATCTTGTCTTCAAAGTAACTATTCATATGATCACATATATTAAGATCAAACAAAACAGAATAAAACCATTCCAAACAATGAATGAAGACATAAGACATCCAAGCAGTATAATGGTGAACCATGATTTCCATAAAATCTTCTGTAAACTTAACATTACTTACACTAGGGAAATTATATGGTATTTATACATGCGAGTTTGATTTATTTCACTTATGAGTATAGATTCAAGAAGCATCTTTATTATTTATAAATATCTCAATGTGATCATTCTTTATAGCTGAGTAGTCCTCCAATTGTATAAAAGAACCACAATTTTTTTTTCCATTCCTCAGTTCATGGGCACTTAGGTTGTTTCCAAGATCTGACTATTATAAATTATACTGCTATAAACATGGGTGCTCATATATCACTGTGGTGAGATGTTTTCAGATCTTCTGGGAATATGCCTAAGAGTGGAATAGCCAGGGCAAATGGGACCTCCAACCCCTGTATTTTGAGGAATCTCCGGACTGACCTCCAAAGTGGTTGCACCAGTCTACACTCCCACCAAAAGTGCAGAGGAGTTCCTTTTTACCCACGGCCTCTCCAGCATTTGTTGTTGGTAGTTTTGTTGATTCTGGCCATTCTTTTTGGAGTGAGATGGTAATTCAGTGTGGTTTTAATTTGCATTTCTCTAATGACCAATGATGATGAACATTTTTTCATGTATTTATTTGCCATTTGTATTTTTTCATCTCAGAACTGCGTGTTCATCTCGGATGCCCATTTTTGGATTGGGTCTTTGAATTTCGGGGGTCTGATTTTTTTTTAATTCTTTATAAGTTCTAGACAGAAGTCCTTTGACTAAGGGACAGTTCACTATGATTTTTCCCAGTTTGTAGGTTTTCTTTTCACTCTGCTGGAGATTTATTTGGACATGCAGAAACTCTTTAATAAGATGTGATCCCAGTTATTGATTCTGGGAAGTATTTCCCATGCAGTTTGGTTCTTGTTCATGAATTCTCTACCAACCCCTGTGTCTTCAATATTTTTACCTACCTTGTCTTGCAACAATTAGGTGTTTCTGTTTTAATATTTAGATCTTTGATCCATTTGGATTTTATTTTAGTACATGGTGACAGGCATGGGTCTAATTTTAGTTTTTGCCATATGGATAGCCAGTTTTTCCAGCACCATTTATTAAAGAGACTGTCATTTTTCCAGTGAATATGATTGGCCTCTTTATGAAAGATAAGGTGGTTGAGTGTGTTTGTAGTTGTATCTTCTAGTCTGTTCCATTGATCTTCAGGTCTGCTTTTATTCCAATACCATGTTGATTTTATTACAGTAGCTTTGTACTATAACTTCAGGTCAGGGATTGTGGTGCCTCCTGCCTTGGCTTTGCTGCTTAGAATTCCTTTGCTATTCTAGGTCTCTTCTGGTTCCTGATGAATTTTAGGAGTGATTTCTATAGATCTATGAGGTATGTTAGTGGTATTTTCATTGGGATTGCATTGAATGTATATAACAATTTTGGGAGAATGGCCATTTTTACAATATTTATTCTTCTATTCATGAAGAAGGGATTTCTTTCCACTTTCTGAGGTACTCTTCAATATCTTTTTTCAGAGTATTATAATTTTCCTATATAGCTCTTTTACATTTTTTGTTATATTAATTCCTAAGTATTTCATTTTTTTGGATGCTAGTGTAAAGGTTGTGGCCTTTCTTATTTCTCTCTTGGTGATTTTGTTGTTAGTGTATAAGAATGCTATTGGTTTTTGAGTATTGACTTTGTATCCAGCTACATTGCTGAATTTATTTATTATATCTAGGAGACTTTCAAAGGAGGTTTGGGGGTCTTCTATGTAGAGTATCATGTCATATGCAAATAATGATAATTTAACTTCTTCTTTTCCTGTCTTTACTCTTTTTATTTCTCTCTCTTGTCTAATTGCTCTGGCTAGTATTTCCAGTACTAAATTGAATAGGTGCAGTGATAAGGAACATCCTTGTCTTTTGCCTGATTTCAAGGTAAAGGCTTTCAGTTTTTGGCCTTTTAATATGACACTGGCTGTTGGTTTGTTGTAGATGTCCTTTATCATATTGAGATAAAGACCATCTATTCCAATTCTCTGTAAGGTTCTTATCATGATGGGTGTTGGATCTTATCAAAAGCTTTTTCTACATCTATAGAAATTATCCGGTGCTTCTTGCTTTTGGCTCTATTGATATGGTGGATTACATTTATTGATTTACCTATGTTGAACCATCCCTGCATGCCTGGGATGAATCCCACTTGGTCATAGTGTATAATCTTCTTGATGATTTGCTGCATTCTGTTTGGCAATATTTTATTTAGAATTTTTGCATCTGTGTTCATTAGGGAGATTGGCCTCTAGTTCTCTTTTTTAGTTGGGCCTTTCTCAGGTTTTGGTACTAGAGTGATATTTTCTTCCAGGAATGACTTAGGGAGAATTGCTTCCCTTTCAATTTCATTGAAGAGTTTGAGGCATATTGATATTAAGTCTTCTTTGTATTTCTTGTAGAATTCTGCAGTGAATCTGTCTGGGCCTGGGTTCTTCTTTGTAGGTAGGGACTGGATTACATTTTCAATTTCATTAATATAAATAGGGTTATTCAGCAGTTTTACATTTTCTTGATCCAGCTTTGGTGGTTCATATGTTTCTAGGAATCTGTCCATTTCTTCTGTGTTATTGAACCTATGAGAGTAGAGATTTTCAAAATAGTTGTTGATGATCTTCTGTATTTCCACAGGGTTGGTAGTGATTTCTCCTTTTTCATTCTGTGTTGCATGAATCTTTTCCTTCCTTTTTAAAGTTAGGTTTGCTAGGGGCTTGTCAATTTTATTTATTCTTTCAAAGAAACAACTCTTTGGTTTATTGATTCTTTGAATTGTTTTCTTAGTCTTTATTGCATTAATTTCTTCTCTGATCTTTATAATTTCTTCCCTTCTTTTGTCTTTTTGCTTGGCTTGCACTTCTTTTTTTAGATGTTTCAGGTGTAATATCAGATTACTTATTTGTGTTTGTTCTGTTTTCCTAATGTTGGAACTCAGTGCAATAAATTTTTTTCTGAGGACAGCTTTCATTGCATCCCACAGGTACTGGTAAGTTCTATTTGTCTTTTTGTTTGCTTGTAGATATTGTTTAATTTCTTCTTTAATTTCGTCTGTGACCCACTGATTGCTTAAGAGTGTATTATTTAATTTCCATGTGTTTGTGGGGTTTTTGAAGATACTTTTATCATTAATTTCCAGTTTCATGGCAGTATTATCTGATAACATGCATGAGATAATTTCAGTTCTTTTTCACTTACTTAAATATGTTCTGTGGAGGGTTAGTATATTTATCTATTTTAGAGAATGTCCCATGTACTGCTGAGAAGAATGTATATCCTGATGTTGTTGGATGGAACACTCTGTATAAGTCTATCAAATTCATTTGTTCACAGTTGTGATTAAGTTGTTATTTCTTTGCTGATTTCCTGTCTAGTTGACCTATCCCTTTGTGTCAATGGTATGTTAAGGTCTCCTGTTACAATTGTGTTATTGCCTATTTGATTTTTCATTTCTGTTAATACTTGCTTTGTGTAGTTGGGTACTCTTGAGTTTGGTCGATATATTTAAGATTGTTATATCTTCCACTGGCAGTTTTTCACTAACTAGTATAGTGACCTTTTTTATCACTTTGAACCTTTCTTGGTTTGAAGTTCACATGGTCTGCAAAACAGAATATCTACCCCTGCTTTTTTTGAGTTCCTGTTGCTTGGAGTATTGTTTTCCATCCTTTGACTTTCAGTCTATGAGTTTCCTTTTGGGTTAGATGGGGTTTCTTGTAGACAGCACATGTTTGGATGTTGTTTCTTGATCCATTCTGCCAGTCTGTTTCTTTTAATTGGTGAATTGAGGCCATTTACATTAATGGTTATAACTGTCATATATTGGGTTTATTGTTGATGTATTTTTTTTCTGATGTTGTATCTTAGCTTTCCATTCTGTTTAATTGTCTGTCTTTCTTAGTAGTTTTTTCCTATGTGTATCTAGAATGTCTTTCAGTAGTCTTTGTAGATTTGGTTTGGTGATCATGAAGTTCTTCAGCTGTTCTTTGTCATGGACGTATCTTATTTCTCCATCCATTTTGAAGGACAGTTTTGCAGGGTACATTAATCTGGGTTGCAAGTCATTTTCTTTAATGATCTGAAACACTTCACTCCATGCTCTTCCTGACTTCACTGTTTGTGTTCAGAAGTCTGCTGTGATTCTGATAAGTTTTCCTTTATAGCTGATCTATCATTTCTCTCTAACAGCTTTTAATATTCTGTTCTTTTGTTGGATTTCTGGGATGGTGATTAGTATATGTCTGGGTGTAGTTTTGTTTTGCTTATGGCTATTTGGAGTTCTATATGGCTCACTAATCTGCATGTCAATTTTCATACTCATATTTGGGAAGTTTTCAGCTGTTACTTCTGTAAATAGCCTCTTGATATCATTTGTGTTTTCCCCTTCTTTTTCTTTTATCCCTATTAATCTTATTTTTTTCTTTGCATCATCTTGCAGCTGTTGAATTGTTATTTTCTGATTTCTTGTTATTGTTAGAAGATCGTTCCTTTCCTGTTCACTAGGTGCAATCTTATCTTCGAGGTCTGAGATTCTATCTTCACTATCGTTGAGGCAGTTTTTGCAACTTTCCTTAGAGTATTTGATTTCCTGTATATCTCTTTGAATCTGCTTAATGCATTCTGTTTGTCTCTTAAACTGTTCATTCAGTGATTCTATCATTTTGCTTTGTTCCTCTAATTTTTTAGCTGTGTCTTTGTTGGATGCATTCAGTATTTCTTTCACTACTTTTATCATTCCTTCTTTTACCTGGGAGAATATTTCTGATTTGAGTTCCCTCATAGCTTCCTGTACTTGCTTCTTTATTTCAGTTGATATCATTTCATGCATTTCACGTGTATATGTAGTATTTTCTTCTGTGTACATGGCTCCTAGATTTTCTTGGGATGGGCTGGAGGTTTGAGATTGCATTTTGGTCTTTCATTTTGTCATTTTCCTATATTTCTGTGTTTCCAGCAATTTTCCAAAGCTTTCCCTCATGGTGCAGCACCAGCTTGGCTTGCCCTTCGGCGGGCCTGGCTCCCCTGGTTGAATGAAGGTCGCTGGGCACAGTCCACTCAAGCCCGCAGAAACTCTGGAGCCTAATACAGTGTGCTAAGAGGGCTGGTAGGCACCAAGCAGCCTGGATTGATGGTCCCAAACTTTTCCGTGTCTGCCCTGTCGAGCTGTAACTCGTATTGTGCATGGCCCCAGCTTCACTCCCCTTTCAGCGGTCCTGGATCCCCTGGTTGAATGAAGGTCACTGGGCACAGTACACTCAAGCCCTCCGAACCTCTTGATCCTAGTCCAGTGACCTAAGGCAGCTTGGCAGGCACCCAGCTGCCAGCATAGATGGTCCCAAACTTTTCCTTGCCTGCCCTGGCGAGCTACAACACACCTCGTGGTGTGGCGACAGCTTGGCTCCCCCTTTGGTGGGTCTGGCTCCCCTCTTTGAATGACGGTCACTGGGCACAGTCTACTCAAGCCCATGGAAACTCTGGAGCCTAGTCACGTGAGCTAAGGGGGCTGTGCAAGCACCCAGCCTCCAGGATCAATGGTCCCAAACATTTCCGGACCTGCCCTGGTGAGCTGCTACTTGCCTTGCAGCACGGGACCAGCTTGGCTCACCCTTCAGCATGCCTGGCTTCCCTCGATGAATGACGGTCACTGGGCACAGTCCACTCAAACCCACAGAACCTCTGGAGCCTAGTCCAGTGAGATAATGGGGCTGGGCAGGCCAAAATATAAATGTTTATAATCCATTTGTTAACAAGAAATGATCAAGGAAAAATTGAACATATTTTCAGCTGAATGAAAGGGAAAACACAATATTCAAAAGCTTTCTAGGACACAACTGTGTTTCAAAAAATTTTAAACAATAAATGCTTATATTTTAAAAGAAAGTTTTTAAAATTTAAATCTAGCTTTTTAAAAAAGATAGAAAAAAAGGAAAATAAATCCATAGTAGAGCAACAGAAGAAAATGTTAAATATAAGAATGGAGATCAATAAAGTTGAATCCTACATATCAAGTTAATATTTCAGTTTACAATTTGAATTTGAAAAAAAAAGTCCGCTTGCGATGGATGATAACTGTATGGATAAATATCTCAAATGCAAAGGGGAAATCTTTAGGTACAAATTTAAAATAATGTATTTGATATATTTTTAGATCTACTTTGTGTTAATATAATATAATATCAGCCTAGGTATTTAGAAAAGAAAGATGTTCGTGACCCATCTGAGTTGATTTTGACCACTTGTAACTCTTTAGGTAGTGGATTTCAGGTGTAGTCCTGCTACCACAGCTCCACTAAGCACTATCCAAGTGTGAAATGTGTGACCCTGTACCAATGTTATATTTCTAATTGCCATTGCCTTGGTCAGGAACTCTCTGCATTA
Source organism: Hydrochoerus hydrochaeris (assembly GCA_004027455.1). NCBI lineage: Eukaryota > Metazoa > Chordata > Mammalia > Rodentia > Hydrochaeridae > Hydrochoerus > Hydrochoerus hydrochaeris. The sequence goes on from PVLA01015633.1 coordinate 13,904, forward strand.
CTTGTACCCTGTGAAAATCCTCTGCTGTGTCTTGATACCCTGTAAAGCATGCTTTCAAATCTAGTTTGATGAAGGCATGACATTATAGCTTGCATTTCATGTGTGCTCTTAGAGTTAGTGCTATATTGACACCAAGACTCAGTTGCCTCTTCCCTCTACAACAATGAACTGAATTTCATTATGCTTGCCTGAGCTACAATTGAGATGTCTAAGGGGTGCTGCATGACAATTTTGGGATCAAAGAATGAGGTTGATCTTTATAGGGTCATAAAGACCCCTTGGGTAACTTAAGATTTTTCTTTTAAACTGTTTTGATGAGGAAGTACCAGCATTCTGACCTATAATGGGGTAGAAGACAAAGATCTCTAAAATTCATGTATGACTATTTTTCCATTGAATTGATGAATAACACATGGTTGCCTTCTATCCATACTAATCTTCTTACAAAAAAATCCATTGCCACACCCTTAATTTTCCTTCATAAACATCCTTTTGTATATGTCATATGTCTAGAATGAAGAAATTTCTTTTTCATGCCTTTATATTTTTCTTCCACTTAAATAATAATTCTGTGTATACATGTTTTTCTCTCTTCTCAAATTTTACTATCTAAAGTTCTGTGAAGCCATACAGCAGGTTGAAGACTGTTGTTTAGATATTTTTCTGCTAAATACACAAGTTTGTCATTCTTAAATTCTGTCTTCAATAACATCCTTTGAATAAACACGTTTCAGACAAGTTTTTTACTAGTTTGTAACAAGAATGGCCTTTCCTGAAGTTTTCAACAAGGAAGTTTTCTTTTCTAGATAGAACTTCATTGGAAAGTTCATTGACTGCTATATTCAAATATAACACACATACAAATATATTTTGTATTCTGTACACTGATATTCTGTACATAACTAAGCTGTAAGTAATTTCAAGCTTTCTTTACACTTTCTTTTGCTACGCCCTTATTGAATTGCCTTAATGCTTCATTCATGGTGATACTGACTTTTTCTAGTATTCAACTGCCAAATATTTTGGCTTCTACTGATGATTCTACCCTATGGTTGTTTCTAAATTTTCAGGTATTTGTAATAGCAAGACCCCAGTCCTCAATTTAAATTTGTTAGGCTGTTTGTTGCTGCTATAAAAACATACTGTCAGTTAAGTAACTTGTAATCATCAGATACTTCTTTGTCACTCCTCTGGACACTGGCAAATATAGGACCAGAACATTGGCAGATGTCAACCACAGTGTTTCATCCCTGTAATCCCAGCATTTGGAAGACTGAGGCAGGAGGATAGCCACAAATTTGAGGCCAATTGTGGATTTTATACTTAGTTCAAGGACAGTCTGAGTTACATAGCAAAACCCTGTCAAAAAAAACAGGCATTAGCAGATTTGTTGTCTAATATGGACCTGCCTAGTTACTATTTTCATGATAGGATTTATGAATGTTGTATCTGCTGAAAGGGAAGGATGCACATGACAGAAAGTGATAGAGAGGAAAGGCAACCACATTTCCCCATTGAGGTTTTCTCTAAGGGCATTAATGAAGGAAAAGCTACACACATCTGCAAAAGATTTTTCTTTCCAACACTGTTGCACTGAAGCATAAATTTCTGACACATACATATTTGTGGGCACATATGTACCAATGCATATCTCTGCTTCAAAAATTGTAATATGATAATGAAGAAAATCAATATCAATATAAATGTCAAAACATACTGTGTTCATAGATTTGAATATTATAAATATATCATCTCTCCTCTATCTATAGACCCAATGTAAATTAATTCATTCCCAGAAAAATTATTTAGAGATAAAAGTAAACTGATTCTAAAATATATATGGAAAATTAAATGAAATCTGATTTTTTAAAATTTTGAAACCAAATCAGGAAATATCAATGTTCCTAATTTTAACTAATTTAAACTTCCAGTATAAATTACTTTAATTAAATTTGGCCAAATGATAAACACATAGATAAATGAAAACTAGGAAGGTTATAAATAAACCTATGTGATGTTTTGACATTTATATAAAAGCAAAGAAAACTGTATGAGTTTTAGGAAAAACAAACCAGGGAAATAACACTGTCACATGGGGTTTGGCAAAGAGATTTTAGACATGACAATAAAAATATATTCCATAAAAATAAAATTGCCCTTCATCTTAATTAAAATATTAATTCTTTTACTTTGCCAAAAATACTGTTAAAATCCTGGAAGAAATATAATGAGCCATGCTGATAATTAGAGAAATTCTTTTTTGTGAATCATGTATCTAAGCAAGGCCTTGTATACTGAAAATATTTTTAAAGATCCTATAAATCTAAACTGCAAAGTAGCAATACCAGTTTTTAAATGTCAGATTTCAAGTGTAACTTCAAAGCGTCAGCAAAAATAGTATGTGGATGGCAAATAGACATATAAAAGATATTCAATATCATTAATATTAAAATAAAAATTACCGACAATGTCATGTCTTGTCAAGGACACAAAACAGCTGAAATTCTCATACATTATTTATGAAGGATCAGAATAATGCAGCTACTTTGAAAATAAGATGTCACAGCTCCTTTCAAAATTAAACAAATACATGATATATTGCCCAAGAGATCTTATTTTGGCTCTTTACACTTATGTAAGTGAAAACTTATGTTTACAGAAAACAATGTGCAAGAATGATTACAGACTTTTATTCATAATGGGATTAAACCAAGATGTTCTTCAACAGGTAAATTGATAAAAGTAACAATTATAAAGCCATATAATGGCACACTCAGCAATAGAAGTAAACTAAGTGATATAAGTAAATTTGAATCTGAAAGTTATTACTATAAGAGAAAAGTTTCAACATAAAAAGGTTATATAAGTGGGGATCACCTCCTTGTGAGGCTTGGCATGTAAACCAAAGAGGTTTGGGTCTTGCTGTCTCCACTCCAGCAGTAGCCTGCCCATGATGTTGGTTTCTAAGCAGAGATCACCTCCTGGTGAGACCTGGTTCACTCACACTGCAGTCTGTGAATGGTACTGACTTATGGAGAGAGGCTTGGGTCTGGCTAACCACACTGAGGCATCATGCTGTGAATGGCACTGTTTTCCTGGTAGGTGTCACCTCCTGATGAGGCCTGGTCCCTTTCCCCTGTAGTCCTCACATGGCACTGGCTCATGGATAGAAGCCTGGGCCTGTCTGTTTCCACTCCAAAGTGGCCCATACTTGGCTTTGGTTTCCAGGTGGGGATCACCTCCTTATGAGGCCTAGTTCTCTCCTTCTGCAGTCCCACCTGGAAAACAACAGCATATGAAGGCTACTTCCAGAGTGTTGACAGCCCGACCTAAGCCTTTCTCCATGAGTCAGCACTATTTGTGGACTATGGGGGAAGAGATCCAAGCCTCACAAGAAGATGATCCCCAACAATATAAACTATATATGTTGAAACTTTTCTCTAATCATAAGAATCCTCTCATGTACATTATAATCAAAGTACAAGTGTTCCAACACAGGGATATAATCTTAAAAGTGGTTAGGGAAATGTAATGAATCTCTTATGAATGTAAACCCATCAGAATTACAACAGACTTACAAAATGTAAAGGGCGAGAGAGCTTAGAATGAAGTTTTCCTTTTTTTTTCAAGGTATAAAAAATACCAGCATCCAACTGAGAATTATATATCTTCCCAAATATTTCTTCAAAATTAATGGAAAAATGTGGTATTTCCATGACAAAGAGCACCACAAAAACTTTCTAACCATGAAATTAGCACTCTAAAAAATTCTCAAGGATACCCTACAAACACAAAATGAAGCCAACAGTGGCATAAAATCTAATGGATTGATGCACCAGATAGGATGAACAGTAAAGGAGAAAGCAGAAAAAATTAAAAAAAGAAAAGGAAATGAAAATAAAATAACACAGTGATAAAGATAACTCACTGTGAATAACCTCAGTTCTCCAACCAAAGGAGAACAAATTTGTATCATGGATCAAGAAACAAAACCAATAATATATAATAAATACTTTTAGTTCAAAAAACTCCACATATTAAAAATCAAAGTAAAAGAAATAACAGCATAAAATGGACCACAAAATACACAAGATTTTGCTATCCTTTTTGTAGACAAATTGGATTTCAAAACAAAACTGATCAGAAGATACAAAAAGGTCACTGTATAGTGGTTTTCTGATTTACAAATATTTAAGGTATAAATTTTCCAGATAAAAATTGAACTTGCATTTTTAAAATGCTTTACATTGTATATTTGTATGAAAGTCATGGAAGACTCACTTTTTCAGACTTATAAATGAATCAAACTTAAGAAAATTCTCCCAGAAAGGAACTCATTCATAAGTAGAGGTTATAATGTATGTTGCTTAAAGCAACAATTCAAAAGGGAAAAAATAACAAACATATCAAACTCTGGAACACCATATGTCATAGAATGACCAGTACTGGAGATAAAAAAGGTCACATCAAATACAAGCACAATTATAATAGGAAACTCACTACTCCATTATTGCAAACAGATCAATTAGACAAAAAAAAAATCAAAGTTCAACCAAACCTCTAAATATGGACTTGATAGATATTCAGACTGTTCCACACAAAAACAACTAATTACTCATTTTTCTCAGCAACATGTGTGATTTCTACAAGATACCTGCATGTAGCCTAAATCATAAGGCTAAATAAATGCCATGAATTAACATTAAAGTATGCATATTATCAAATACTGGTGCAATGAAACTACAAATCATGAAACAGAAATTACACAAAAGAAAATAGAAAATTAGTAATACTCAACTAAATAGTTAACAGGTCATAGAAAAGGTTAAGATAAAAATAAGTCTATTCATAGAATCAACTAATAATGCTAACGTACTCTAACAGAACATATAGAACACAATTAAAACCTTTCTAAGAAGAAAGTGTATAGCTGTGAATTTCCACATCAAGAAACAAAGAATCCAAATAAATAACCTAATAATGAACTTCAAGTTCCTAGAAAAACTATAATTCAAATCCAAAGCTAGTGCAATCAATTAAATTATAAAAATGAGAGCAGATATTGATGAATTTGAGAGTAAACTACAAAGACTCAATCAAACAAATTGTTTCTGTGAAAGAATAATCAAGTCTCTAGCGGATTTTTTAAAAAAGTGATAAAAAGACTCAAAAATCTTCAATTATAAATGAAAACATTAAAAACAAAACAGAAACTTCCAAGATCCAGTATACCATTAGTAGCCAAACTGAGAATGTATATCATAAAAATAAATGAGAATTCAGAAGAAGCGAATAGATTCCTAGAGGCATGTAATGACAAAGCTGTACCAATAAGGAACAAAATCCCTGAAAAATCCAATATTCAGCAAATAACTTAAGCAATCAATAAAAATATATCAGCTAAGAAAATCCAAGCCCTCAATTACTGCCACATTCTATAAGAACTTCACAAAGATTTAAAGATTTAATGTCAATACATCTCATATTCATCAATGAATTCACAAGGGAAAGAGACCATCCAATGCTATTTCTGGGAGCTACAAATACACTGATTCCAAAAGCAGCCAAGAATCTAAATAAAAAGGGAACTGTAAAAAAAATAAATAGAGGAACTGTATAACAATCAGTGGTAGCAGTGCATGCTTGTATTCCCAGCATTTGGGTGGCTGAAACAGGCACAGTGTTTGAGGCCAGTATGAGCTACGTATTACAAGATACTCAGTATCACCACACCATTTCAATGTAGTTCTATAAATATCAGCTAAAGCAATCAGATAAGAGAAAGAAATATAAGCCATTTGTATAGGAAAGGAAGAATTCAAGTTATTATTATTTGCAGATGACATGATCACCTATAAGAACACCCAAAAATATTCCACCAAAAGAATTCTCGTACTATTAATTAAATCCTATAGCATAGCAGGACACAAAGTCAACATACAGGACACAAAGTCACATGAAAATTGATACCATTTATGTGCACGTATAATAAACTCAATGAGAAAGATATTAGTGAAACAGTATGCTTTAAATTAATGCCTGAACAAATGAAATCCTTAGGAATTAACCTAATCAAGAAAGAAAAGTTTTCTTCAACAAAAAGTATTCTATGAAAGGAGATTAAATAAGATATCAGAAAATGGAAAGATATGTCTTGTTCCTAGATAGTAGAAACCAATATATTTAAAATAGTCATACTTTCAAAATTGACATACAGATTTGATGCAATGCCAAGTAAAATTTAAATCCATTTCCCCAAGAAATTGTGAAAACTATCCTAAAATTCACATGAAACTGGAACAGTCCAAAAATAGCCAAAGTAATCTTGGGAACCAAGAGCAAGAAAGGCAGTATCAAAATACCATACTTTTTTAGTTTTTTTTTTTATTTAAAGAGAAAAAACAGAAAAAAGGGAGAAATATTATAGAATTTCAAAAAAAGGTTAAACAGGAAGAGATCACTGGTTGATAAATTACATATTGTCCTTTTAGAAATACTTGTTAAAGTTACAAAATTAGAGCATACAAAGTAGACATTCAAGCAGTGAGACTGCAAACAGATCTGTTCAACAATGCAACAAGAACTTAGAAATATGGTTATCAATCCTACACACTTAAATATTCATGCACTTATATCTTATATAGCACTTCCTATTACCTCTCTTTTTTATAATAGCAATTATCCATTTTTAAAAATTTATTTAAAGAGAAAAAAGAAAACAAAAAATGGTAGCAACAATACAGAATTCTAAAAGAAAAAAGAAAAAAAACTAAAAAAATCACTAGTTGATAAATTACATATTGTTATCTTGGATGTAATTGTTCAAGTTAAAAAATTAAAGGATACATAGTAGACATTCAAGCAGTGAGACTGCAAACAGTTCTGCTCAAATATCCAACAAAGATTCAGCAATATGGTTATCCATTTTACACACTCAAACATACATGCAGTTATATGCCTTAGAAACCCTTCTTTTCATGTCTTTTTTACAAAAGCATTTGCACATTTTGGGTCTTATTACTCTCATAGTTCTTATCACTTTTTACACAAAAGACACAATGTGATATTTATAAATATGATTCTTATTAATTTCACTAATAAAGATAGCCTCAACTTGTCTCCATTTACCTATTAGGGCCTCAAGATCATCCTGTTTATAGCTGAGTAATATCTGATTGTGTAAAAATACTACACCTTTTTCATCCACTTTGCAGTTGATGGGCATCTTGGTTATTTCCAAGATTTAGCTATTGCAAATTGTGCTGCTAGGAACATGGGTGCACATATATCACTGTAATATGAAATTTTCACTTTTTCTGGGAAAATACCCAGGAGGGGAATAGCTGGATTGGATGGAACTTCCAATCCTACTTTTCTGAGAATTCCCAATGTGGATTTCCATAGTGGCTGCATCAATCTACATTCCCACCAAGAGTGGAGCAGTGTTTCTTTATACCCGCAGCTTCACCAATATTTGTTATCAGTTGATTTTTTGATGGCAGCTATTCTTTCCAGAGTGAGGTGAAATCTCAATGTTGTTTTAATTTGCATTTCTCAAATGACCAGTGAAGGTGAACATTTCTTCATATATTTATTTGCCATTTGTGTTATCTTTCTCTGAGAATTGTGTGTTCATCCCAGATGCCCATTTTTACAGAGGGTAGTTGAATTTGGGGAGCTTGATGTCTTTCAATTCTTTATGTGTTCTGGATATAAATCCTTTGTCTTAGGGGTTGCTGGATAAATTCTTTCACAGGATGTGGATTTTCTTTTCACTCTGTTGGTGATTTCCTTTGAAGTGCAGAAACTTTTCAATAATATGAGATCCCAGTTGTTGATTCTTTGAAGTTTTTCCCATGCAGTTTGCATTTTGTTCATGAATTCTCTGCATACCCCTATGTCTCCAAGACTTCTACCTACCTTGTCTTCCAGTAGATTTAGTGTTTCTGTTTTAATATATAGGTATTTGATTCATTTAGTCTTTAGTTTTGTGCATGGTGATAGGCATGGATGTAGTTTCAGTTTTTGGAACATGGAGAGCCAATTTTTCCAACACCATTCATTAAAGAGGCTATCCTTCTTCCAGTGAACATATTTAGCCCCTTTGTCAAATATCAGGTGGCTGAGTGTCTTTGTAGTTGTGCTTGCATCTTCTAATCTGTTCGATTGATCCTCAGGTCTATTTTTTGAAAGTACCATGCTGAATTTATCACAGTGGCTTTGTAGTATAGATTCAAGTCAGGAACTGAGATGCCTCCTGCCTTGCCTTTGTTGCCTAGAATTGCCTTTGCTATTCTAGGTTTCTTCTGTTTCCAAATGAATTTTAGGAGTGTTGTCTCTAGATCTGTGAGGTATGTCAATGGTGTTTTGATTGGGATTGTGCTAAATCTGTATAAGAGTTTTGGGAGTATGGCCATTTTCACAATGTTGATTCTTCCTAGGAAAGAGCAGGGAATATTCTTCCATTTTTAAATATTCTTTTCATCCTCCTTTTTCAGTGTAGTATAATTTTCAGTATATAGTTCTTTTACATTTTTAGTTAGTTTGATTCCTAACTGTTTCATTTTTTTAGATGTTATTGTAAAAGGTGATATCTCCATAAATTCATTCTCGGTGAGTTTTTTGTTTGTGTGAAGGAATGTTATTGATTTTTGAACATTGACTTTGTATCCAGCTACACTGGTAAAGTTGTTCATCAACTCTAGTAGTCTTTTAATGGAATTTTTTGGGTCTTATATAGAGTATCATGTCATCTGAAAATAGTGATAATTTAACTTCTTCCTTTCATATCTTTATTCCATTTATTTCTTTCTCTTGTCTCATTGCATTGGCTAGTGTTTCCAGAAGTATGTTGAAAAACAGTGGTGACAGTGGACATCCTATTCTTGTTCCTGATTTTAAAGTGAAAGCATTCAGTTTTTTTCCATTTCATGTAATGTTGACTGTTGTTTTGTCATAGATGGCCTTTATAAGGTTGAGGCAAACACTACGTAGTCTGAGTTTCTGAAGGGTTTTTATCATGAACATGTGTTTGACTTTGTTGAATGCTTTTTCTGGATCTATTGAGATGACCATCTGGTTTTTGGTTTTGGCTCTGTTTATGTGGTGTATTGCATTTATTGATTTACATATGTTAAACCATCCTCACCTTCTTGGAGTGAACCACACTTGGTCATGATGTATAATCTTGATGATTTGCTGATTCTGTTTTCCAGTATTTTATTGAGAATCTTTGCATCAATGTTCATTAGTCAGATTGGTCAATAGTTCTCCTTTTTTGGTTGGATCTTTCTCTGGTTTTGGTATCAGAGTAATATTTGCCTCCAGGAATGATTTAGGGAAGATTTTTTCTTCTCAGTTAGTTTGAAGAGGTTAAGAAATATTGGCATCAAATCTTCTCTAAATTTCTTGTAGCATTTAGCTGTGAATCCGTCATGACCTGGGCTTTTCTTTGTTGGTAAGTTTTTAATTATATTTTCAGTTTCAGTAGCTGATATTAGGTTGTTCAAAATTGCTGTTTCTTTTTGGCTGAGCTTTGGTAGTTCATATGTTTCTAGAAACCTGTCCATTTCCTCTGCATTTTCCACTCTGAGTACAGATTTTCCAAGTAGGTATTCATGAACTTTTGAATTTCCATGTGATCTGTAGTAATTTCCCCTTTTCAGTTCTTATTGTGTGAATTTTGTTTTTTTCTTTGTTTCTCTTGATAAGGCTAGCTAGGTGTTTGTCAATTCTGCTTATTCTCTCAAAAAAACAGCTTTCTGATTTGTTAATTCTTTGCATAATTTTTTAAGTTTTAAGTGCATTGATTTTTGCTCTAATCTTTATAATTTCCTCTCTTCTGTGAGCTTTGGGTTTAGCTTGCTCTTCTTTTTCTAGAAGCTTGTTAGGGGATATTAGGTTGTTTATTTTTGCTCATTCTATTTTCTTGATATGACAATTTATTGCTATATATATCCATCTTTAGACCACTTTTACAGATTACAGTATGTTGTTTCTGTGTTTTCATTGAATTTCTTCTTTAATTTCTTCTTTAATTTCATCTGTAGTCCACTGGTTGTTGAAAAGGTTGTTATTTACTTTCCATGAATTTAGGCGGGGTTTGAAATTTCTTTTGCCATTCGTTTCCAATTTTGGTGTGCTGTGGTCAAATATTATGTATGGGATGATTTCAATACCGTTGCATTTACTTAAGAGTGTTTTATGGGATAACATATGGTCTATTTTGGAGAATGTCCCATGCACTCCTGAGAAGAATGTGTATTCTGATGTGGTTGGGTGGAACATTCTGCATACATCTTCTAAGTCCAATTGCACACAGGTGTGATTCAGTTCTGTTATTTCTTTGCTGACTTTTTGTCCTGTTGATCTATTTCTTTCTGACAATATGCTGCTAAGATTCCCCTGTTATAATTGTGTTCTTGTGTATTTGGTTTTTCATGTCCATTAGTATCTGTCTTGCATAGTTGGGTGCTCCTGTATTTGGTGCATATAT
>PVLA01015634.1:0-7500 GCA_004027455.1 Hydrochoerus hydrochaeris
GTGATGGTGGTGATGGTGATGGTGGTGATGATGGTGATGGTGATGTTGGTGATGATGGTGATGATATTGATAGTGGCAGTGATGGCAGCGGTGATTTGATGTTATTGATGTGATGACAATGGCGATGGTGATGACAATGGTGATGGTGACTGTGGTGGTGACAGTGGTGATAGGGGAAACTGGCTGGGGGATGCTTAGACCTCTCAATGCTAACTTGGCAATTTTTCTGTAAATCTAAACATTCTTAAAGATAAAACATTTACTTGGCTAATAGGGGGTGGGAGTAGATCTCTCTCTAATGGGCAGGGCATCAAGAGATGGAAGAAGTAGGGAAAGGTAGGAAGAAAGGAGAAGGATAACAGGAACCAAGATGTGTTACATACACATTCCCTCTCCACGCAGGAATGTGACCATTATTCCCTGGAAGCGTTTGCTAATAGAAAACAAAGAAGAAAATAAAGTTAAATTCATTAAAATTAGAACTTAGCTCTCTACAGTGTTTTATTTCTCTAAACATCTGCACCCCCCTCTCGAGCGTCTTAACTGTCTTAACTCGCTGTCTAACAAACCCTGCTCTTGCCTCTTCCGGGAACATCCTGAAAAGCCTTTTCCACAATGAGAGTCAGTGAGGCTACAAACTTATTATACAAAGGGTGGGGGTTAAGTTCTTCATTTCGGTCTCAGGGGTCCCCCAGCACCAGCCTGGCCACATTTATCTTGGGGACCACGAAGGGTGCAAGGAGAGAGGCACCGCAGCTGTGTCTCCCACCGTTCAGAGACGATGGTCTGCAGAAGACAGAGCCAGTATCCCTGGCTCTCCTTTAGGTAGTCAGGGCAAGACTTTGGGGCCATAGCATGGCAGGGTGAGCACCCCTGCTCAGCCTGAGGCAGTCACAGGGAGGCAGCCCACTAGGCCTTCTGTGACCCCTTGAGAATAAGGGGCCCAAGCTGGGCATGTGAAGTAGGTTGGAAGGGCTAAGAGATAAGTAGAAAGAGATGGCGACATCGAGATTTTTCAGATTGTATCTCTAAGAGCTGCAGTTTCAGGACACAGCCAGTGTGTTTTCTTTCTCTTCTCCCAGAACATACTCACCCTGGCAACTCTCTCATTACAAATAATTCTGCCTCTTCCCTTTTTACTTGCAAGTGGCCCCCTTCCACCTGTGAGTAGATCCCCCTTTTGCCTGGGGACCCCACAGGAATGGACCAAGTTTGGATAAAAGGAGAGGACTGGAGATTGAACAGACATGTCACCAAAGAGTCACAAGCAGCCAAGGTACGTGTGAAGGGACCATGAACATCATTAGCCAACAGAGAAGAGCAAACCAGGGTGCTAGGTTGGACACTGCGCACCCACCAGGATGGCTAAATCAGGAGACCCACAGTACCGCGATCAGCACTGGGGGGAAATAAGGGCTGTATTTCTGATGTTTCCTGCACCTCTAAATACTTTTGTGTCTCAGCAATTCTGCTTCTAGTTATTTACCTGAAGTTTCATGCACAAATATTCATGGCAAATTTGTTTGGAATTGACAGAACTTGGGCATGGATATTATGGCCCATCAGCATGGCATAGACATTACTGCACATCCATGGAACAAAATACTATTTACCCAGTAAAGGAAGTGAATTTCCAGTATACCCAGCAACACAGATGAATAGAAAAAGCACTACTCAGCACAAAGGGATCAAATACAAAATCAAAGGAAGCCTCTATGTAAAGTACCAGGAGAGAAAGCCATGATCTTCAGTAACGGAGTCAATCAGCCCATCAGGGCTCATAATGGGGCTGAACAGGAAGTGGCCCCTCTGGGCACGAGAGGAACCTTCCCCTCATGGACTGGGTGGCTTCCCTGAGTGCACACATTTTCAGTCTCATCAAAATGTGCACAAAATCTATGTGTGCATTTTATTATTTATGAATTGCACCTCAATAAAATGTTGGGTTTTTTTAAACGGAGAACCCAAGAGCACCATTCTGGAAGGGGGGAAGAGAACACTTTCCCAAAGAAGCCTGGAAGACCCCAGCTAGAGGCTGCCCCTGGAGGGACCCTGGCTGGGCAGGGCAGCAAGAAGAGATAAAGGGACATCTTCAGGCTGCACCTCTCAAAGACAGTGTCTCCTGCCTGCACCAGGACGGGCCTTGTGGGAGACCTCGGTGCACCAGGCAGGGACGGGATGGACCTATGGGTTCACTCCACGGTGGCTGTTCTTGGGTAATTGCTACATGCTATGTCTGCTCTTGTTGGGTAAAGCTCCAGCCTCTTAGAAATTATTGAAAACTTTGAAACACTGCCAGGGTCACTGACAAGGGCAATGTGATCTGAGTAACCAGAAAAATCCACGTGACATCTCAGAAGCAGCTGTCATGCTGAGAAGTGCCCTTCACACACACGAGAACTCCGTCAGCGAACAAGACACAGCCACTTCCTATGTCCCCATCTCCAATCAAGGCCTGGAAGAGGTTCCAGAGTTAAGGTTGATTACACAAGCGTGCACATGCACACACACCCACACACACCAAGTGTGCATTCAGCCCAAGTAAGTGCAAGGTTTGGGGTATGTCTGCTGTCCTACTATAGAGATGTGAAACCAACTCTTGGTGTGTAGAGAGGCCTGGATTGTAAAACAAACATACCATGCTGGCCTATTTATCTCTCTCCTAATGTTTGTATGACTTCAGTGAAATCATTGAAGCAAAATGCAAAGATGACTCGTCCAGAGTGCAATGTAAGAGTTATGTGTCAGAGGAGAGTGAGAAAGAGCAAGGGTCTGGGCTGAAGGGAGCCAGGGCACTGGGGCAAGGGAGGCCTTGGGAATGAAGCTCAAGGGAGCCACCTGGCACCAGTGCAGAACCCTAGAAGCAGCTCATCTGCCCTCCACAGGGTCGCCACTGTGGAGACTCATGGGACTGCTGCATACAACTCAACTGCAGAAATACTGTGCTTGCTCAAGAGGCGACACAGGTACTGGAAACTGATCCTGAACAACACAGTGTGAAGCACAGGGAACCACAAGCAACACTGAGCGTACTGTTCTGGCAAGCTTGTCAGACTGGACAGGAGCCGCAGGCCAGTGTTGCTCTGACTCTCCTGGGCTGTAGGACCGTGAGGGAGCTGTCTCCATGGACCCTCCTGGACCCTCCACCCTTTGCATTCTGAGTGCACCCTGCCCCTGGAGTCTGAAGAAGACAGTACTATGCAGGCGGGAAGCATGCACAATCTCTCCTGTCTCAGCTTCTTAGACATGAGTGTATCTGAGCACGTGCACACAGGAACACACATGCACACACAAACACACTTGTGAATTTTCCCTTTCCTTCATAGCCAAACTTTTGCAAAACAGATAATCTCTGTTTTCTGTATATTCTGGCCATTTCCTCTTCAAAAGTCCCATCTGCTGTCCTGTCACCAACTGCCTCCTGGGTGACAGAAGTGGGACTCTCCTTTGCCTTTCTGAGGCCACCTCTGACTTGTGGTTGTCACAACGTGGCTGTGTCCTGCTTGTCTTCTTGACCTCTGCTGTCCACCCCTCACTGGCCCTGTCTGCAGTGCAAGGGTCCTCCAGAGGCCACACCTCCTTCCTGCCTTTCCCTCCTAGGCCCTGGGCACTGAGCACTGGAACACATTTCTGTGCAGAGGGTCACTGAGCCTCCTGCTCAAAATGTGTTTCTCCTGGGCCCCATGAACCCTCTTGGGGAGCGATATTCCAGTCACTCCAGAGCCCTCATCAGAGCTAGGAGCCACCCCAAGGTGTCCCCTCACATGCTGAAGGGTGGAGCATGCCTTGGTGGCACTTGAGATGCTACCTATGGTCCACCCTGAGGTGAGGCATCATCAGGGACACCTTGGAGCAGGCTCTACTTGACTAGCTAGTGTTGCCCTGTGTGATACCTTTGGTGCATAAATCTGCATGCCCAGCACAGGATTAGTATTGCCCAGTTGCCAGAGCAAAGAAACTGCCATCTCCTGAATTCAAGCTAGGACCTTTCTGCAGTGACTACCAAAACAGACCATGCAAGATTGACTGGGAAATTGTGACAACTTCATTCATTCTTGTCTCTTCCAGCAAGATAGCAATTAAAAGACAACCCTTAAGGAGTAGTTTTCAAGGAGTGTTCCTTAATTATGTTTCTGGGCTGTGGCAAGTTTAATTGTACACATTTCTCATTTCCGTGAACTTCAGCCAAGACTGGAGACCAGGCTGCAGGGCACTCTCTGCTCTCCGTATGACTTGTCTCCAGCGTCTGCATCCAGAGCACTGCCAGGAGGATGGTGAGCCACCAACCTAAGGGCCGAGTGCATTCATCTGAAAAGCCACCAGAGAGAGGGCAGAGCAAGCCCAGGGCCTGTGCCTCCAGGAGCAGGCGAGGTATGTCTGCTGGACAGCACCACAGAGAATACCCATGGGTGCGGCGGTGTCCACGAGGAGTCTCCAAATGGGCCACTCATTTGTCCTCAAGCCTCCGTGCTAATCGCACTCTGCCAATCTCCTAGCTGATAGTTTGAGAGACTAGAGGAGAGGCAGACGGAGTAGGCTTAGGAGTAAAATGATGCTACCCTATCCCAAAAGAAAACACCGGTAGGACACAGACAGGCATTGATGCCAAGGCCAGCCGGTCCAGGGACAACTACCTGTGCAGTCCAGAGACACCTGTAATGTTTGCTTCAAAAATCACTGGTCTTCAAAATATCAAAATAAGAAAGCAAGGGTTAATTTGAAAGTATAATATCTCCATTTTCTAACACAGAAAACTAGAGGCTACTTCCATGCAGAAGTTTTATCTATTTTGAACCACAGGGGGAAAAGATTCCTGTGGACATGGTGTGTGTGTGTGTGTGTGTGTGTGTGTGTGTGTGTGTGCATGCATGGGTGTATTTATACTATCCTGAGGGAGAAAGGATGTTGAGTGGAACATTTATTTCGTATCTAAGTGAAAGCAAATTAATCCTGATTCTATTACAGTTCTTTGCGGGAATTCGTGAGCCACAGGGTCATGAGACAGTGTAGGCGAGTGAGGGGTGCTGGGAGGGCCACCTGGTTGGAGTGCCACTTTACCCCATGTTGTGGAGGCCAGAGAGGGTGTGTACCATGTTATCTTCCTGGGGACGAGTCTCTGGAGCAGGCTTCTATCACTGTCAGCAAACCACGGGCGGTTCTTCCTGAGGAAGCTCAGAACTCCTGGAAGCTGCAGGAAAGCCCGCTCTCAGATGCCCCGGGGGGCTTCTGACTACAGCCCCATGGACCCACCCTAGCTCTGCAGGGCCCTTTCCTGAAATGCACCCAGCTTTCCTCACACCTGGCCACTGCATTTTACTCAATGTGTTCTTTGTGAGTTGGTTGGAAGCTTTCTCCTTGATACAGAATCTAAAGTAAAAGTAAAAGATATATGCGCCAAAAAGGCAAAAGAAATTGTTGTTTTATTTCACAATGTTATATTTGTCCATAGAATGCTTATCTTGTCTTTAGCCAGCATTTATTAAACTTCCTAAAGTAAAGAGAATAAGAAATTTATCTCCCACATGATTTACATTCTACAACATTATTGATTATTCAAACATACACCATTTGTAGCACATAGTCAAGTATAAAAATCTGGCTGTCATCTTCCGCAGGGAATGCCCAGCTCTGTGGAACATGCGTATTACAATATAACATCTGACCAAGTACTCACGTTTGGACTCTTCAAACATTGTGTAAGCTGATATATGGCATATTAATTTAAAACCACTGTTCTCATTGGTTTAGGGCCTAATTATATATTTCAATATTATACAAAGTAAGTGTTCCTAAAAAGATATTTTGACATAAAAACAGAGTGTGTACTAAATGAGTTACTGAAGTAGGGCATGCTTCTGACCTGTGGGACAAGCCTTGTCATGAACATTTTTCCTGTCACAGAACCAAAATAGCTAATTGTAATAAAATGTATTCCAAATTCTAAGTCAAAATACATCATGATGGGGGCTGGGGATTTAGCTCAGCGGCATAAGCTAGGTGGTGAGTTCAGTCCTCGGTACCAAAAAAAAACAAAATCAAAACCAAAAAGCACATCATGTCCTCAACTGTCAGGTTTGGAAACTCAGCCTAGGAGCAGAGCCAGCTGGATGTTACCACAGAGCTCTGGCCCCGCAGACCTGACCAGGTCAAACCCTTGGTCCTAAGACGTCTCATCCCTGCAGGCTTTTGGACAAACATGCCATGGAACTGTGGCCCGTGGTCTTTTTAATATCTAACCTCTGATTGTGGAGAAAACCATCACTGAGAAAGCTGGACTTTTTAAGTTTTAGTTCATTTGTAAAAAGTTAAGAACAAAATTCTCTTTGGGCCTCAGTGTGGTTCTTTGGGTGGCGCTGACATTTTCAGCTACAGATGCCTCCCCAGGGCATCCCCTGAGACCCAGGGTGTCCCCAGGCACTTGGCTTCTGCTTCACCCCAGTGCAAGTGGACACGAAGTGTGGACAAGCTGAGGGAACAGGCCTCCAAGCCCCGCCTGTGTTTGATCTTCTTCACCTGTGCTTCCTTCTTTTATATTTATTTATTCATAATGAAAAAATAAACCACAGTTTCATAACAAAATAGTAAGAGAACCAAAATCATTAACACACTATGTACTATAATCTTGAAGTTAACTCAGATACGAGAAAGACTCTCATACAAAGAAGAAACAGATAACAGCACAAAACTTTCTTTTCAGTGAGCTGAGAGAAGCCAGTACTATAAATGAGACAAATTAACATACATAGAAAAATATTTTTGAAACAATGGAATTGGTAATTTGGGGAATTATTTTGACTTTTCCATACTTCCTATTGACTTATCTTCTATTTTGCTCTTTATTTTGTATATACAGAGCCTGCCAAAAAAGTACACATCAGAAAAAGAAAAACTTGTTAAAATATTTTAATATGAAATTTATTGAGATGTCATGAGATTAATACAAGTTAGCTTTACCTCTCCAATTACAAGAGGTGCTCAAGGCGGTGACCCTCAGCTTCCAGACATTTCTTAGTGAGGCGAGCTGCTGAAGTGTGTGTGCATTTTTCTGGCAGACTCTGTATATATCCTGTTGGATACTGAGGGACTCGATTACTAACAACCGCATTGTCAGTTGCACAAGGATTGGTATTTATCTGGCATTGACAGTGTAATGGTTACTATGCATTCAAGTTCATTTACATAATCATCAAAACACTCTATGTAATAAGTATTATTACTTCATTCCAAGGACACAGCAACCAGGGAGGAGACAGATGAAGTGGCTTGCTCCCATGTGGGATTTATCTCACTGGCATCAGAACCTCCGTGCTACAGATGACAAAATCAAACTCACCAAGGGAAGTGCTCTGTGGAGGGTTCTCATACCACCCAATTGGGCTACCAGATGGAGGCCAACTGGTCTACCAGATGAGGGCCAACTGGTCTACCAGATTAGGGCACTGTGTGTTCCTTTGCACATGACCTTGTACATTCTTTGGCAAGAAAAGCTCTTCTCATGAG
>PVLA01015634.1:12500-24355 GCA_004027455.1 Hydrochoerus hydrochaeris
GCATCCTGGAAGCTGACACCCCCTTGCTGGCTCACCAGCAGGCCAGTGAGGGGGCAGAGGGGCCCTGGTGGCTGGGCTGCACAGTGGAGAGGCGAGGGGCTTGTAGGGTGCCGGGGAACAGCAGCCTCTGCCTAGCCCTCGGGTCTGGAGACCTTCCCTAAGCTGGCGGTGAGTGGCTTCCAGTGCGAGGTCCATGTCGCGGCCTGGACACATCAGAGGGGAGCGGTGGAGAACTCAGGCACCACCCAGCACCAGTGAGCTTGGAGGAAATGCAGGAACGCCTGGGTCCTGTCGGCAATGGAAAGATGGACACAAACCGGAAGAGCAGGACCAGAGCCCAGGAAGGGACAGCGTCAGGGTTCTCGATTGAGCAATCAATACTAAATAATCAGTTCCTGTCACCGATCAGTCATAAATCAGTCAGCAGAGTGGCCCCTCCTTTCCAGCCCACGAGGCCCTGCAGGTATCAGAGGGAGGCCGCAGGGAGGGTAGAAGCCCTGCCCTCGGGGTGAAGAAGCTGAGAACCAGCAGGACCGAGCGTGTTCACCCCAGCAGAGCTCCTGTGAGAGCAGAGGTTTGGATGGACCACGAGGAGAGACCCGAAGGGCGAGCTGCGTGCTGCTGCCCTGGGCCGGAGGCTGGCGGGGATCTGCGTGGAGTGCTGTGGGTGACTGCGGGGCCATCCTCCGGGCTCCCTCTTCCTCCAGGTAGGAGGAGGTCCCGAGACCCGGGGGTCAGGTGGGTCTCTCAAGGAGACCCTCACTCCATCACATAACCCTTGGGTTTTGAGTTTTAGGCTTCTACAAATTCTGGTGTATTTTTTGGCTGCAATGGGGAAGGTGTTTTTTTTGAGACAGGGTCCCACTAAGTCATTCGGACTGGCCTTAAACCCATTATGTAGCCCAGGCTGGCCTCCAGCTCATGGCAATACTGCCTCAGCCTCCTGAGTGCTGGGATTACAAGTGTGTACTACCACGCTTGGCCTTAGAAATTCTGTATTAAAATTGTGTCTGGTATAATTATTCCACGGAGGTCAGGAAAGTAACCAAAAGTGGATGTGTCCTGGTGGTCAGCACCCGGATGTAGAAACTGCTTTCTCTGGTGTGAATTCTATAAAAATCTCTGGGAAATGCATGAGTGTCTGAGTCGGGGTCTGTCCTGCCCCAGGGACAGCAGAACGAGGTCCCTGGTGCTGTGGCCTTGTGCTCAGTGAGCGTGTCCCACAGCTCCGGGGTGCTGCCTCTACTCTCCTCCCCTCTGGGGAGGCCAGGGCCCCCGGGCCCCCTGCCCCAGCCACCTCCCGTCTCCGTGCTGGAGCCCACTTCCTGGGGCTCTGACAGCAAGCAGCTCTGTCTCCAAAGGCCTGGGCATGCAGGGTGTGGACAGAAGGCGAGGGCCGGGGTCGCTGGGGCGGCGGGGCAGTGGGGCGGCGGGGCAGGGTTTGAAATCCCCGGGCCTGCTGCCTCTTTCTGTGACGCACTGTCTCCTGTGCCTGCTCTTAGTTTCTTCCATATAAAAGAATAATAAGAAAACATTTTCAAAGTAAGCTACAGTGGATCGTGGGTGCACATACGCTTCCTCCTACCCCTCTTCTGAAATGTGTCTTTCAATCATCATGGGGTTCCCAGAGCAGGAGGGAAAATATTCACAATAACAGAGGAAGCAATTGAAAAATCAAAAGCCGTGTTATGAATTTGTCTCTTTGCTTGCAGGTGGAACACAAACAGAGCCGGAAGCCCATCAGGATAAGGTAGCATTCGCCATGAACTGCAGGTGACCCGGGCCCCTGTTGATACATATCTACGATAAACTTAAAATCCAGTCCTGTGCCTCATCCATCGGCCACAGGGTGACACAGGCATTGCCATCTCCTGGTCCTGGAGCTGGATTCTGGCTGGACTGTCATGTCCCGTGTCACATCCTGAGCTGGGCAGAAGAGCAGCTCGGTGCCACCTCCCCAGCCTCGCAGCAGCGCACGGGCAGGGAGGCTGTGAACGGCAGGGGGAGATCAGGCCATGTTTCCTCCCCGAATCCAAATTAGTCTCGCAGCTGGAGAGGCGTCGGGGGCTGATAGTGGCCTAACAACCTCCAGCACTAGCAGATATGACTCCTCTGGGGCTGAGGGAAATGCGAAATGCTGGGAGCCTGGAGCCTTTTGGAAAGAGAAAATATCTGAAACTAAGAGTGAGGGGCCGCTCTGCAGGTGTCAGGTCACCCTGGTACCACGCAAGAGTGATAGCGGGTCCTCATCAGCCCCAGGAGGAAAGCGCTGGAGATACGGGGCCACAGGCCTGTCACTGAAAGGGGTTCGAGCTGTGTCTCCTGCCTCCCTGGGGAGCTTCACGCCCACCATGCACACGACCTCGGATACCCAGCTGAGCAGTGGAATCTGGGCAGAGGTCACCAACACGGAGCCCTTCCCCACAGCCTCTGGGGACAGCAGCAGCCAGGACTGTCATTTTCAGAAAAGTGTTGTCCTTACCCAGGGTCCATGGGTTCACCAGCTGCCACTCACTTCCCAAGGACACCTGGGAGCAATCTCTACCCCCAAGAGATGGGCATCACGGGTCAAGGGCACAGGTGACCCATCCTGAGCCCTCGCCCCTGTGAAAAGCCTCCCAGACATCACCGTGCTGCAGAAGCTGAGCCATGGTGGGCCCTGCAAGGTCACAACTGCAGGACCCAGGAGCGGCCTGCAGGAGGCCTCCGCCCCCATGGCAGGGGTCCCTTTCCCGTAGGTGAACCCCACTCCCAATCCCCCACCGCGGGAGGCATCTGCAGATGTGGTCACCTTGTACGAATAAAGTGATGGCTCCTCCAGCTGCGTAGGGACCCCCGCCAAGGGCTGGGCTCCTGAGTCAGGAGTACCCTCTTGGAAAACTCATGCCCTTTTGCCCCCCAAGTGCCCTCCCCAGTGTGTTCCTCCAGAGCTCGTGTGTGTTGCATCCCAGCCTCCCTTGGGGTCTGTACTGGGGCCGTAACAGGAGGCCATGTGTTTGGCCCTCCTGGGATGCTCACTGGGGACTGGGGGTGGGACTGGGGACATGCAGAGCATCAGGGTGTGAGTTAGCTGTGCTTCTGGATGTGTTTCTCTTTTAAAAGGCAGTTGTTCCATGGTTTCTACATACACTAAGGATATTTACACACAAAAGATTTACTGAGTGTAGGTTCATCATGAAAAACACACAAGAGTGAGAGGGAGGTATGGGAAGCAAACGTCCACAACCAGGAGGCCTCACCGGGAACAAAATCCAGCAATTTGCAAGGTCAACAAGAGGTGCCTTAAGATCCTGCTCCAGACACAGGACTGACTGTGCTGGAGGGAATCCGAGAGAGATGGGAGGGGAGCTCAGAAGCAGAGGAGGGGCCAGTAGCCAACTACCCAACCTGTCTTGAGTGTGCGTGAGACCCACAGGACCTGCGCCCTGCCTGGTGCTTTTGGGTGCCTGGACTGTGTGTTTCTGCCCTGCCCAACTGTGGAGGACTCCAGAGAAGGATGAGGGTCCCTGCTGGAGCCAGACGGCACAGCTGGAGCTGCCCTCGCCAGAGGCAGCGGTGCTTCTTGGTTGAGAGTTGGACTTTCAAGATGGCACCTTTCGGTAGCAGGTTCAGAGCTCGGTGCTGCACACCAGCCCAGTGTGCACAGGTCTGCACAGGGTGTCTGTGTCCAGTGGGTGGGCAAGGGGCCCCAAGGAGACTGTGAAGGAAGAAAGGAAGGCTGATCTCACCTTTGTACCCCAAATGAAAAGTCAATGTCCTCTTTATTGGGAAAAATGGTCTCTGCAGACATATTTTAGATGTAAGGTAAATTGCAGCCCTACTGCAGGGGCACAGGCCCTAACCTGACACAACGGGGGCCCTAAAGAAGAGGGGAGGAGACCCAGAGAGGGACACATGCAGAGAAGCAAGTCTGTATGGAAGTAGAGACTGCAGTGATGGGGCCACAAGCCAGGGACACCAGGTGTGCCAGGCACCACAGGAAGCTAGGGAGAAGCAGCATAAGTCTGAGCCCAAGGATGGGACTAACTCTGCTGCCATCTTCATTTTGGACTCTTGGACTCCCCAAAACTTCCTGTAGTCTAAAGCTACCCATATAGCTCCCAGGGCCAGGGCAAAGAACTAAGGAACCTGGGGTCACACACACCATGGAATGGATGAAGGGAAGCCTTTCTGGTAAATGCCTCCACTGACTTTCTGCACGCACCCTGCACCCACAGGTCCTCGGCAGCCCATCTGTGGTCCCATCAAGACATAATGTGATGCCACAAAACCTCTGTAACCAAAGAGGGCTGGACAGCTGTCCCCAGCTCAGTCCTGCACACTTTCCTCAAGAAGGGCTTCCCACAGGCTCAGAGACCTTGCAGACTCCTCCCTTCTCAGAGCCTCTCAGCCAGGCCACCTCACAGCACTTCACCCAGTGGTACTTGCTGCTCTAAGGAGTCCATGGCACCATGGACAGCTCACCTTACCAGCGAGGCCAGGGCAGCATTGAAGGCAGGTCTTACGCTGATGTGGGCTTCATGTGCCCCCAGAATCTGTTCACTCATGAGCTGGAACCTCCGACACCCCTGTGACTTTATTCCTCCCCCACTGCCTTGTGTTGTGAAGCTGGTTTGGAGGCCCTTCACTGACCCGAGTCTACTGTCTGAAACTTCTCTTCCTAGAGCTTTACTTCTAAAGCATCCAATAGAAAGGAAATTCCTCCCATCCAAGGCTCAGTCTGACCAGGGGCAGGAAACACAACTCCACTGTTTTCTGGCACCTGTCTATGCTGTCTGCTCCCTGTCTTGCCTGGGCAGTAGCTTGGCCACACCTATGAGGCAGCAAAGCTGGAGGAAGGGGAACGGCCAGTGTATGAATGTGAGGGACCACGGCAGGGTGGCTAAGAGCCCGTGCTGGGACTGAGGCCTGAATGAGGGTGACCATGGAGACAGAGGATATACCCTCTGCTCCCAGAATGCACCCGGTGCTCAGGGCCAGAATGAGCAGCCCACAGCTGCACACAGCGGCCTACACCACCCACGCCGCCTGCCCACGCCGTGCCTGGGCCTTCAGTCTCAGGACTGGGAGGCCACACGTTCCTGTTGTCCATGCTGTCCGATTGGAGGAGCTTTGCTACAGCCATCACTGTGGCCTTGCTCTGGCTTGGCCTGGCCTCCACTCCACTGCAAGAGTGTGGCCAACATTCAGGGTAGTTTCCCGGAAACAAGAGCAGAAGGCGAGGTATGGCGAGGTTTCTAGTGTGCGCACGGCTTCTTCCAGTCCTTGGTTTTTGTTGTCACCCGTTCAGTGCACAGAGCATGTGCCATGGTGATAATTGAGTCTGATTTAACCCCGGTGCCAGTTCCCGGAGCAGGGTGTGAGGGGGACCTTGAGGTCCGCTTGGGGTCACAGATGCAGCTTCATTGCTGGCAGCTGGTAATAAAGCCTAGGTGCCAGCACCACTGCCAGGTCCTTGGTATCCTGGGCTTAAAATGGAAAGAGCCACAGTGTAGCTCATTAAGAGCCTACCTGAAAACTTCAGCTCCTAACAGCTCAACAATGTGCATACACTGGATTAAAGACCTTGCATTAAAAGCAACAGATGTGTAAACCATCGAGGTTAACATTTTCTGGAAAATTCTGTAGCTCCTGGTCCATCTTCGTATTCCTATACATCTGTGTGTGTATTTACATCTTACCACACAAAGCTTTGTGATCTGCCCTGTCAGCCATGGACATCAACCAAGGCAACCTGGACACCTGAGATCCAGTCACATTAACAGCAACATCCACTGCCACCCTGCTGCGCCAGGACACCCGTCCTTCCACCCAGGAAGCGTCTCGGGCAGCACTTCCGTCCTGAAGTGCGTCCCTGTGTCTGGGAAGCAGCCTCCGCACCAGCTTCCCTGCAGGTGGTGTGTGTCACTATAACCCGAGGCAGGCGCATACTTTCACCTTGATCTTGTTAGAAAAGCAGAAGGAGCTGATTCTGCAGCCAGCTAGCATCTCCGCGGCAGTAAAGCGCCTGCTCGTGTGAGGTAAATTAGCTCCTGAGCAGCATCACGCGTTAGTCTGCCCCATCGCCAAGTGCCATTGACTCGGGCTTCCTGGCACTTCACGTTTCCTCCTGGCTCTCCCCAGCTGCCACAACGCGCTGCTCTCCTGTGACACGCTGTGACCTTGTGGCGCTTATCGAGGGCCAGGAGCTGTGACCTAACTCCTCTGCTCACCGTGTAAGTGGTGAAGCCACCTGCGCTTGAGTTTGTGCGTGCAGTGAAGGCGTGTGGCCGCGCAGGCTGCCCGCGCCTCCTCTCCCACAGTGGTAGCGGTGTCGGAGATGTGCAAGGTCAAGGTCGGAAGGAGAGTTTCGGAGGCTGACATTCCTCCTCTTACCTCTCCCTCTTTCCCCAGAGCTTCCCCGTCCTTCACATCACGAAAGACCGAGGCTCAGAGGAGCTTGGATACGGCTCTGTCCTGGTGCAGCCCGAGAATGTCCTCCACCGAGTCTGCAGTGCAGGCCCTGAGGTTCGGCTCTGGGGCGCGGGTGGAGACCGGAGCGGAGCAAAGCAAAGGCTGCTGAGCGGCTCTCTCTTTTCTCTTCTTTAAAGATCCTGGCGTTGCCTTAGCTGGGACTCTGTCTGCTCCCGCCCAAGTGTTTGTCCTTGCCGCAGAGCAGCAGTAGGGTGGGCGCTCGGCACCGGCCCGGACTCCTAGGCTGCCGCAGCGAGTCTTCCAGGTGCAGCCGCAGGCGCCCTCCTGAGGAAGAGCCGCACTCAGGCCTCCTGGAGTCAGGCGCAGGCCTCGCCTTGGCTGAGGGCCTGTGCACAGCTGCCCTGGACAGAGCAGGCGGACGGCACAGCCCGATGGGCTCCAGGCCGGGGCCCAGAGATGCACATCACGCTCTGAGCTGGGCAGAGCAGGAACCACTTCTCCGGGTCGAGGTGGGGACGCCGGACAGAGCTAGCTTCTCCGGGGTCAGAAGCCACTCACTCCCCACAGGCCACAGAGCCCGGAGCCTCGCATTTACTCCCTAGAAGTACACATCCAAGTGACGAGAAAGGTGACAGGCAAGCCCTCCCCTCGATGTGTCCAGAGTGGGAGCAAGTGCGCAGCCACTTCAAAACCACGCAGTCTCAGGTGGGGTGGTTAATAATACAGTGATTTTTAAAATAAAGCCTGAATTACGGTAAAAGTCACAATGCCGTTTTTCCCCTCCAAATATGTCCCTTCACCCCGCCCCCCGTTAGCCCGAAGTTCTTGGCCACGTGTGCCTTGGTGGTAAGTTTTGTTTTACGTGACCACGCGGCCTTCTTCTGGTCACCCTCTGCAGGAGGCACAGTGCTGGCTCTGCCATCACGGGCTCCTGTGGCCCCTCAGTTTCCTGCCACATCTCAGGTTACTGCACACGTGCATGCCACGTCCTCCCGAGAGCCCACCTTGGAACGCGCTCTCACAGTCTCAAGCAAGTAGTACATAGTTCAGGCCATAAGGTAGCAACGAACAGAGAACTTGGAATTGTACCGTATTATAAGCATATAACCCGATTTCCTGACACAGTAAACAATAAAATCCGCAGGAAACGCAAACCACCTGCGCAGGCTCGCCCAGTGCAGCCCACCATTTTTCTGCCCCCCTATTTTGAGGGAAGAGGATTGTCTTAGGCCACTTAAAACATATAATAAATATATATAATAAATAACATAGTGAGTGTAAGTAATAAAACTTTCTTTTTGTATTTCTTGTGATAACAGAAAAAAGGTGCAAAAATGACAGACCACAATTTGGACATCTCTAAGCAAATACTTGCTGATGACAGCAAAAAGCCAGAAAACACGTCTGCCCACAAACAGAAGCTGGCGTGACACCCCAATGCCAAGGAAGAGGAAAGCCGGGGCCGGACCCGACCCAAGTGCGGGCAGCCTGCAAGGCCTGGTGGAGCTCAGCCTCCTCCACCACACACCTGGCGCACGGCCCACCAGGCCAGGGACCTGAGAGGGTGGCAGACAGAGGAGCCGGTGACGAAGGTGGTTGATGGCCCTCGGAGCATCATCGCATGGCTCAGTATCCCCAGGCCCACACCATGTGGTGCCCCCAGAGGCCCCCAAGACTCCCAAAACACCTGTGCTGAGTGCCCTCGTGGAAGCCCAGCCCTGAAAGCGCGCCCCCTTGCTGGGCACTGGGGCTAGTGCTGGGTGGACAGTCACCTTCCCAAGGGGCCAGGCTGCTGCTCACAGCCAGGGCGGGGAGCGGCCCACAAGTAGGGGCGCCCCTCCACCTCACTGGTGTTCCCTCCAGCCACCTCACCGCCCTTGGACTGACTTTCTATTCCAAGGCTCCATTGCAGGATCTTTCCAGGTCAGTGACTGCCATGTGCTCTCGCAGGCTGCAGGAAGGGTGGGAAGCAGTTGATGGGTCTGGTGAAGGACATGGCTCCCTGACTTCCGAGGCTCGGTGACCAGGGCCTGGTGACAGCTTCCCCACCTCACACCTGCAGGGCCTGTGCCTGGTCTCCCACAGTGACAAGGGATTGATTTCACAGTAGCACTGTGCTCAGGAGCCAGTGCCAGGACGTGACAAATGTGTCATCCAGCGGTGGCCACTCTGCAGATGAAAGTACCCCTAAAATCCTTAAAACCTGACCCCAGCACAGAGCATAGCCATAATCCCGGCGCTCCCGAGAGCTAAGGCAGGAGGGTCACAGGTTCACACCCAGCCTCGTCAAATCAATCACGTAGTAAGACCCTGTCTCAACATTAGTTTTTCTGGGTGTGTGAAAAGGGGCTGGGGGTGTGGCTGAGCACAAAAGTCCTGGGTTCAATCCCCAGCACTAGAAAAAAAACTTGCCGAAATATGAGTCATCGTTACACAAGGAAACATAAATACTTATTATTTGATGCCTCTGTCTCCAGCCCAGCAGCAGAGCCATCATGATCGCGAGTGCCCCCCGTGTGGCCTCAGCAGAGTCCATGCCAGGATCTTTTTGCCAAAAACCGTGAGGTAGGGATGGCACAGCCCCGCAGGCCGCCGAGCAGCAGTGCTGTGAGGCCCATCACGTGGGGCGCCCATGGCCCCAGGTGCTGGACAGGACGCTCACCGTGGACACTGTTGATCATGTGCAGGCTGCCCTTTACACAGAAGCATAAGGTGTCCAACACGTGTGGAGAAACTTCCTCCCACTGGACTGAGTTTTGCTTGTGCTTTGACTTGTGGGTGACAGCAGGAGTTCTGTAGGGAGTCAGGCCCCGGGGTGGGGTGGGCATCTCCTGCCCTGCTGGGCGAGGTGAGGAGGGGACCCACAGGTCCCTGGCCTGGGAGCCACCGCTCATGGAATGGGGCAGCTGGCAGAGGCCCGGGCAGATGGGGCACCTGGGGGACCTTGGGCAGGTGGACCCCGCTCCCACCCTTCCCCTTCCTCCACCTCCACTTCCTGCCCCAGCTCCCTCCCCTGGCTTCCTGCTTAACACCTCTAGGCTGCCAAAGCCCTTGATTTCAAAGTCCCTGATAGATGCAGACAACAAAAACCAATTTATCGATGACTTTGGAAACAGAGAGAGAAATCATTAACAACTCCCTCTCGTCAGCAGGACTGAGCTCCTGGCTTACAGCGTTAGGTCCAGTGTTTCCATCCTCCCTACTTGTTTAAAGCAGAAGCAATAAGAGTGAAGGTAAGGAAGAAGGGCCAGGAACAGACGGACAGGCGGGAGCACCAGGAACAGAGGGGCGGAAGCAGCAGGAACAGACAGGCGGGAGCACAGGAAGCACCGTGCTGCTGGGGCAGCGCAGGGGAAGCTGAGGGTGAGGACCACAGGCAGTATCTTGTTAGCAGCTCTTTTCTCTGGAATTTGTCTCATTTTGCAGAAAGGTAACTAAACCAGGGAAACCTTTCTGTAGTTCCACCTGCAGTCAACCTGCATGGAAACGCTGGGCTCCCCATTTCTTCTGCCAAGAGGCCTCACTCACACTTGTGATCAGCTCAGATTGGCTCCATTTTTAAGTGCTTGGAAGATTATTCATTTCCCATCTTTGAAGGTAGTAATTCCAATTTGAAAAAAAAAATGTCAGTTTCTTATCATTCAAATTGATATCCATGTTATGGGCTCTTCAAAAATACTTTTCTTTTTTTCATCTTTTTGAGACAGGGTCTTTCTATGCAGTTCAGGCTGGCCTTGAACTCACTTTGTATTCCAGGCTGGGCTCAAACTTGCAGCAATCCTCCTGCTTCAGCCTCCTGAGTGCTAGGATTACAGGTGTGCACCACCATGCCTGGCTCAAAAGCACTTTTATGTACTCTTTTCCTCCCTCAAAATTTAGCCTTTTCCAAGGAAACGTCCCCTGACCTAAAGCTTTCACTACTTGGACAAAGCCCTTTCCACCTGCACTGTTTGTAGGAGAAAATGAACTGAGGAGATTAGAAGTCAGTAGGTGTCAGGATATCCTGGAGTATAAAAATGAAGTCTTGAAGAAACTGCATGAGAAGTAGATTCCTTTTGACTGTTGTCTCTTGCTTTTTAATGTTCTCAGAAAAGGGCTGTATCTTTCAGAGTCTCTCAAGGATTTTTAGATAAAAAGAGAGGTTTTATCTTTGCATGTCTATAAGCAGTGAAAAACTCCGGAGACCAAAACCTACAGGCAATTCAAATAAACTAAATCCGATCAAGGTAATATCAATGCCAGAATTAGAAGAAAACCCAGAGAGAATATCAATAACAACATTAAAACAGCAGGTTTCAACTGGAATCAATAGGCAGAATAAACAGAAAAAATTAAGTCACAAAGTGTTAGTAGATAAAAGCCCCTCACTCATTAAAATTCTGTTTGTCTTTGTGTCTTTTTATCAGTGTACCTATATATCTGTGCAAGTGTATCAAAGTTTGCAATGTAAAAGAATGATGAAATAATCTAATTAATTTCTGGTGTCATTCTACATATTTCTTTCAAGTTAAAACTGCAATATTAATAATGGTTTGCAGTTTAATAAAATATCTTTATGTCCTATTAACTCATATATCAGCTTGTTAGAAAAGGCACTTTCTATCAAACAGCTAAACATCAAAAGAGTTTTGCTTTGATCAGAAAAAAAAAATCAAGTTCATTCCATTTGTACTGAATCACCTCGCTCAGCGTTATAGAAAGGCAGAGGCTGGAGCCGCCAGTCCCTCCTGAAAGATACTCCAGTGGGCAAAGTAGAAAAGAGAACTCATCCAGCAAAGCATGGAACCGGGGCAGGCAGCTTTTTACCCTGGAAACCTGGCTGAGAAGAGAGGAGAGAGGACCTTTCCCACCTCCTGGGAGAGCGGGGCAGGTACCACCCTGGAGCTGGAATTTCAGGAATGCGGTACCCTGAAAAGGCAGCTACACCACGAGAATCCTTTGTTTCTTCTGCTTTTAAGTCACAAATCCTGCTCCCTGCAAGTTCTGCTGGACTGGCAAAGACTTTTAAAATAATTTTACTCAATTGCTACAGTACAAAGGTGCTTTTTGGTAAGAAGATAGATGGGACAGATGCCCGAAATCCAGGCATCTGCTCGGTCCTCTCGGCCATACCTCCAGCCTAATCCAGGGTTTCCTTCTCTCCCGAGGTCCTGGCCCTGGCAGGTGCTTCAGTGCCCTGTTTGAGCTCCTGACATCTCAGCAGCTCGACCAGGGTATGACCACTGACCCCAGATGGTCTGGAGGATTTGTTGTATTTTTTATGGGGCAGTGTCCGTTGTTTTCTTAGCATAGGCGCTAAGACAGAAGTTAAATCCTCATGCTATTAAACGTTGGATGGTCCTGCAGTTTCCATTTTTATTAGTTCACCTTGCTGCCCTTAATGGTCACACCCCTCACACAGCTCTTAGTTCTTACCTTCCTTCTCCTTCCCCCCTCCCTCC
>PVLA01015635.1:0-24356 GCA_004027455.1 Hydrochoerus hydrochaeris
CCTGTCTCAAAAAAATTTAAAAAGACCTTTAAAAAGCTATAGCTATAAAATGTGTTAGCAGGTAACTGACTTCAAATATGTAAATGAGGCAATTACACAACGTAGTGGAAGGAATAAAAGACAGACCCTCTGTCTGCACTTGAGGTAAGCTCATGAAAATAGAGTGGACGATGTAAAGGGCAGCATGTCTTCCGCAAGCCTCAAGCTAACCGCCAAGAACAGCCTAGGAAAGACAGGGGAGGCGAGGAGGCGGGCCGCCTGGGCATGGCAGAGAGGCCCTGTGGCAGGACAAACCTGAACAGGGCCTGGGAGCAGCTCAGGGGGAGCACTTTCCCAGGATGCCTGCGGCCTGAGCTCAATGCACAGCAACTAGGTTAAAACAAAATAAAACCTCATGCAACTAAACAAATGAAATCATAAGAATGAAGTTTGCAGTCACAAATTTGTAAGTTTTAAAGTTTTTAAAAATATAAAAAATTTCAAATAAATGACTTATCAGGGACTCCATGGAACTACAAATATGCAAATCAAGCAAGTTCACACTTGCAAGAGTTGATTTTCAATCACATTAATACATTTGACTTCTTTCTTCCATGTGAATCCCCGCCTCACTCCTACTAATTACCTGAGTCTACCTAAAGTCCTGCATGCTCTCTGGTGTTGTGGGCCTCTCTCCTCCCTGCCCCTGACCTGCATGGAGATTCCTTCAGTCTGGGCTCAGCACATCTCTGCTCTCGCCCTCCTGCAGCAGGACAGTGCACATCTCTGCTCTCGCCCTCCTGCAGCAGGACTACCATGGTGAGGAGCACTGTGCTGTGCAGATGGAGGGACTGAGGGAGGAGGGAGACATATGGGAGGGTGTGGGAGGAAGGACCCACCTTGGGCACAGTCACCCAGAAGGGATCAGCTTTGAAAGTCTCCAGGTTTATTGGCTGCTGTGTCCTGGACCTCAGTGAGGTGAGGATCAGTCAGGAAAATGCAGGAGGAAGGGGAAACTCCACATCAGTCTGGATCCCAGATAGCTTCAGCCCTAGTAAAAAACAGCCTGGGTGTCAGTGGATGTCAGTTCCACTTCTTGTGGGGCTTCTGAAGTGACCACACTATGAAGGGCAGAAACCAGTGCCCAGCTGTGAAACTCAGGGTGTCAGGCACTGTGGTCTCCTCTATCCACACAGTCTCACCTGGAGGTAAGATAAACCATGATCGCCACATGGCTCTGGCTGCATTGATGAGAACTGAATGTGGGGCTAGGAACCCGTAGTCTGGTCTCCACAGCCAGCCCATGGTCCATCAGGAGACCAGGTGCTCAGCAGGCTCCAGGAAACAAAGAAGCTCAAGCTCCAGGGCAAACCTCTCACAGGGCACTCTCTTCCAGGGCTGAGTCTGGGCCCCAGGACCCCAGTGCAGGCAAGCGAGTGTGTACCCTACTGTCCCAGGTCCCTCCTCCTCCTGGGGACAAGGAGCCACCTCTGGGCATTGGCAATGGAGCACAGCAGGCATGGGCCAGTGCTGGGAGGTCTGGATGATCCTGGGGCTGAGAGCTAGGATGTTAGGGGAGGAGGAAGGTGCTGGGATTCAGCTGTGATTTCCCAGCAGGGAACATGCCCAAACCCAGGCTCTAGGCTGAGCCGGGATCTGTGATACCACAGGGGGAACCTGTGGCCCTCTGGTGTGAGGACTCTGGGGGCCCAGGAATATGGTCTGTAAAAAGAGGAAAGCTGAGAGCCCTGGATAAGACAAACATCACTGGAACTCAAAGACGTGGCCAAGTTCTCCATCACTTCCTGATAGACCACCATGCAGGGTGATATTACTCTTACTACCAGTCCCCTTCTGGCTGGTCAGAGCACAGTGAGCCCCTGGAGCTGGTGGTGACAGGTGAGAGAACACTCGGGGTCTCACCCTAGGCTCTTTCCCCAGGAAGGAGTCTTCTCTCAGGAGTTTTCCCCTCTCACAGTCCAGCCCTGGGCCTGTGTGAGGTGTGAGTCCATTTCTAACGCTGCCTCCTTCTCTCCTAGGAGTCAGCCTCTCAGCCCTGACTGGCCCTGTTTTGGAAGTGTGGTTTACAGCGCGGATTTGTCAGGTTCATTCTGACTAAGGAAGGAGGAGACAAGGTACTCACAGCAAGGCCCCAGTGGGCAGGTCCTGGCCCTGTTCCCTGTGGACCCTGTGACTCTAGGCAGAGGTGGACATTCAGGTGCTATGGCTGTTACAGAAGCAAACCCTACATGTGTTCAGAGCATAGTGACACGCTGGAGCTCCTAGTGCCAGGGGAAGAACTTCTTTCTTTGACCCAATCATGTTTGAGTCCCTCAAAAATTGACAAAGGCCCTACTATAGAGGACACATAGTAAGAGTTTGGGACATCTACAGAGCTAGAAACCCTTACATGATGGTCATTGAGACCCACAGGGCCGGCCAGGGGAGCTGGGGTGTGACAGGAACCAGTTTCTCAGCCCAGCTCCTCCTCTCTCCAGGGAAGCCCTCTCTCCTGTCCCAGCAGGACCCTGTCCTGGACCCTGGACACAACCTGACCCTCCAGTGTTGGTCTGATCTCAGCTATGATAGATTTGTTCTGCCCAAGGAGGGGGCAGGTGACTTCCTCCAGTGCCCTAGCAAGCAACCTGGCCAACAGCCCCAGCAGGCTGACTTTCTGCTGGCCCTGGGAGCAACTCCTATGGGGGCCGCTACAGATGCTATGGTGGACACAGCCTATCCCCTGAGTTGTCAGCCCACAGTGACCCACTCTGGACATCCTGATCACAGGTGAGGAGCCCTGGGCTCAGTCAGGGATGCAGTCTCTGTGCAAACATTGCTGAGGGAGCCTAGGAGGTGATGGCCAGGATGAGGCTGGGGTGTCAGGGAGGGAGAGAGACATAGAGACAGCAGATAGCACAAGGGACAGAGTGAGAGGAAACAGAGACAGCCAGAGAGTGAGGGTCCCCAGAAACAGCCCTGCTGAGGCCTCAGCTCAGAACAAGTCACACATCGGGGCAGCCCCTCACCACCTCCTTCTCTCCAGGACAGCTCCCTGCCAAACCCTCCCTTTCAGTGCAGCTGGGACCCACAGTGTCCTCAGGAGAGAATGTGATGCTGCTGTGTCAGCCACGGATTCCAATGGACACTTTCCTTTTGTCCAAGGAGGGGGCAGCCAATCCCCCTCTGGGCCTGAGATCAGTCTTGAGCTCAGCAGTCCCAGGCAGAATTCTCCATGGGAGCTGAGATCTCAGCTCTCAGGGGGACCTACAGGTGCTATGGCTCTAAGTACTGAGCTCCGTATCTGTTGTCACAGCCCAGTGAACCCCAGGAGCTCATGGTCTCAGGTGCACTGCCTGAAACCCCATCACAGCTGAGCTCAGGGTCCCTCAGATGGTCTCTCAGCACAGCACGGGTCTGCTTTGGTGTGAGGGTCTCTGGGAGATGCAGACAGAGGTGGACTTTTTCAAGGCAGGATGTTACCACCAATTTCCTGCCTAGAATGTGACCTGTGAGCAGAAGCCAATCTGGAGAGGCCACAGCATGGGCAGAGGAGAGGACAGAGGTCCAGCCCCAGGGCAGTCTCGCCCCACACCCCCTGGAGTCCTCATCCCCAGGTTGAGCCCCGTCCCCACCCTGAGCATCCAGCTCCACAGCCAGAGCCCCAGGCTCTGTCCCACTGTCCCATGTCCAGGCTGCCTGGAGACCTCAGCCCATCTCAGTCCTGGATTCAGTCTCAGCTCCACTGCTGTCCAGGGGCAGAGAAGAGGGGCAGAAACCCAGATTCACACAGGTTCAGAATTGGGGCCGCATTGTGTAGTTTCAAAGCTGAGGGGGATGTTTTGGTTCAGCCTGTTAGAAGAG
Organism: Hydrochoerus hydrochaeris; assembly: GCA_004027455.1. NCBI lineage: Eukaryota > Metazoa > Chordata > Mammalia > Rodentia > Hydrochaeridae > Hydrochoerus > Hydrochoerus hydrochaeris. The sequence goes on from PVLA01015635.1 coordinate 3,841, forward strand.
CAGCAATGTGAGCGCAGAGCAGCCCCTCACTCCCTCATTCTTGCTAGGAGAACCTGAAAGTCAGTCCCTCGTTTTCATGGATCAGGGACACCAGAGCGGTGAGTAAGGGCACTGCTGGGAAGAGTGCTCATGCAGGCGCTGAGCTTTGGGGCTGCTGCAGGCTCCTCTGGAGATGATGACCCAGACCAGCCTCTCCTATGTGGGCCTCAGTTTCTCCAGGTACAGAGGAAAGACCTGGCCATGATCTTCACATTGGTATTTCTGCTGACCTTGCTGTGACCCCAGGAGAGGTGGCCTCTCAGGGAAACTAGTCCAGGGACCCTGCTCTGTCCTCCACCACTCAGCTTCAGGACCACAGGCTGCCATGGTCCTGTCCCTCTGCATAGTGACAGTGACAATGTCCAGGGTAGCATGCAGCAGCAGGGCAGGGTGTCCAGGCTCCTTCCTTCCAGATCAGGAGGATCAGCTCTCCTGGAGAGAGAAGGGAGGAAGTCTGGCTCCCTGGGTTCATCCCTATCTGGGCTTACTGTTGGTTTTTCCTGAGTTGGCAATTCCAGTCTCTCAGTCTCCGCTTCCTCCTGGGTAACCTGCATGAAGGGATTGGTGATCCCATGTGCAGCACTGTGAGAGTGTGGGGGGTGCAAAGGCCCAGTGTGGGCTGGTGCACACTAGGTGCTCAGCAAAGTGGCAATTTTCCTCTTTCAAGACTGCACCCCCAGCCAAGGCCTGCAAGGGAACCTGAAGGCTTTGATGGGGTCTCTGTGGCTCCACCCTACTGCTCTTCCTCCTCCTCCTCTTCTTTGGATACTGGTGCCAGGGAAGAAGCCGGAATGCAGGTGAGCAGGGAGGGTGAGACCTGGGCCTCAGGCAGCTGTGGGTGCTGTGATCCCCAGGGAAACCAGTCCTAGGGAAGAAGTCTGTGTAGAATCTCCTGTGCAGAACCTCAGAGCAGAGAACCTGGCACAGAATACAGGAGCCCATCCCTGTAGGAGTCTCCAGTGTGGTCTGAGCTTCTCCACCTCAGGCCGCATTGGATCCCTGGCCCATGGGGTCCAAGGCTTCCTTCTTGCCCTCCGTGGCCTATGAACTGGGTGGTTCTGACCTCCTGGCTGAGACTCTGTCCCTCTCCCAGCTCAGAAAGAGGTGACTTCCCATGCCCTACAGGGGCCACAGGGCCAGTGCCCAGGTACAGAGGCCTGCAGAGGAGGTCACTCCTGCCCAAAGACCCTGACTCCCCTCCCTGCCACCCTCAGGGTCACCTGATACCCCATGTGTCCCCAGCTCCAGGCCAGACACTCCCATGCAGGAGGAAAACCTCTGTGAGAAGAAGAGGGGTGAGGGGTGGGAGACACCCTGAGGTCTCAGCATCACAGGGACAGGGGAGGTTAGGGCTCAGGGCTGAGTGAGACTGAACTGCAACCTTGTGGGCCAGGGGACATTACACAGCTGCCTGGCTCTGTGTCCCCAGCTGGACAGGGCAGGATCTGCTGAGAGACCACAGAATTCTGGCCAGGAGGTGACCCCACTTCTGTCCCTGCAGATGCCACTGTGCAGGACACAGAACCTGAGGACAGGGTGGAGTTGGATGAGACCCTGCCCCATCCAGGGCACAGGGACTTCCTGTCTCCCAGTTAAGCACAGGGACCCTGCTCTGTCCTTCACACTCAGCTCTCAGGGACCTCACAGCTGAGCCCTCCTTTCTGGCAGCCCCAGCCTCCTCCTGCTGTGACCCCACCCTCTTCTGGTTTCCTGTGACCTCGTGGTTCCCTCACTCTGTCCCCTTCCTGACCCTCAGCCTCTGCCTGGCTGTTCCCTCCCCGGGTCTCAGAAGGACCCTGAGTGAATGAGCAGCCACACATGCCTAAGGTCCCTCCCTCATTCATACAGTGTTTTGGTGGTGGGGGGCTCCCTCCTGACCTGGCTCCATGGGGGCTGCAGACACAGCAGTGAGCACAGCCCCCTCCCACCCTGAGTCACCTTGAGGTGGGAGGCCAGTGTCAGGAGAGCACAGAGCTATGAATGGAAATAAAGCAGAGAAAGAGGCTGAGGGCAGGAGGGCCAGTGAGAATCATGAGGAAGACACTGCTAAGTTGAGTGCAGAGCTGAAGCCAGCAAGGAGAGGGCTATGTGCACCTCCAATGTGCCAACGCTGCTGCCAGAGCACACAGCAAGTGCAAAGGCCCTGAGGTGGGGACAGATCCTTCAGGAAGATTGGCTCTGGTGCTGCAGCTCAGAGAGCAGCTTTCAAGTGTCTGGATTCAAAAGTAGCGCTGAGGGAAGAAACAGATGCTCCAAGCCTGAGGGAGCCCCTGAAGGTCTATAAGGAAGGGACAGAGCTGGATTAATTTCTGAAGCATCTAAGGGGCTACTGTGTGAGAACCTGGCTGTTGGAGACCAGAGAGGAACCAAGGAGACCCCGTCTCTTTCTCTGTCTCCCTACTGCAGAGCCCACCTGATGAGGACCCCCAGGGATTTATGTATGCCCACGTGAAGTATCGGGGACCCAGGAGGAGAGAGGCTTCCCCTCCCTCAGTCCTGTTGGGGGAGCTTTTGGACACCAAGGATGGACAGGCAGGGGAGGACAGGCAGATGGACACTCAGGTGGGTCCTGTGCTCCCCAGGCCCCGGGCTTTCTCAGCGCCAAGCACACATCTTGTGTCTTCCCCTTTCCCCTGCAGACTGATGCACACAAGGGTCCCCAGGATGTGACCTATGCCCAGCTGTGCAGATGGACACTCAGCCAGGGGCCAGCTTCACTTCCTTCCTACCAGGATAGGGCCCTCCATGAGGAGCTCACTCTGTATGCTGCCCTGGTGTCCACTCGCCCAGGATCCATTGCAAAGGACATTAAGTGACACCTCAGGCAGGTACACCTAATAGAGACCCCTGGAGATTATGCAACCTTCTCAACTAACCTGACCCTGAAGTCAGAGAGAGAGATCACATTTCTCTGTGTTGGAAATAAAACCAGATATTCTTAGATAATTGCTGAGTGAATGAGAAATAAATCATGGAAGAGGGTGTGTGAGATGAATGATAATGCTAAAGACAGCGTGACCCCACACAGGAAATGAAAGAATTAAGAACCATGGATGAATATATTGCAAAAATCAGTAAAAATCATTGAACACAAATATCATAGCAAAACTTCATGAAAACTATGTGAAGTAACTCTAAATAAGGTAAAAACAATACTACTAATTACTAATGATGAGTGAAATAGAGTTGACACATATTTCAGCATTAGAAAATAACAGATATCAAGACAGAACCCATTCGTGTTTTAGAGAGATAACAGCAGGATATTATGAATAATTTTATACCAACATGTCACAAGAAATAGATCAAATGGACAAAATCCCACAGACACAATTTACTAAGTGGACATAAAGATGATCGGAAAGTCTGAATCATCTCATGGGCGTTGGCTCCATTGAGTCTGGATTAAAACACTTCTCCATGCAGACTCTTGTTCAATAAACTTTGCTGGTGATTTCTTTCACATTCAAGAAGTACATCAATCTCACACTTCCCTATATGTTTCTTGCAAATAGAAAAGAGAAAAAAACAAGTTATTTTATAAGACCTGGTAAATTATTACAGCAAACATGACAGGGAAACTACAAAATGGGAAATTCACCTACAGAGCTCTCACATCAGCCTAGATTTGAGCCCCACATATGGCCCTTCAGTGAGCAGTGGTGGCCTCACCTGTCAGCCCAGCTACCCAGGAGACTGAGGCTGGAGTGTCCAAAGCTCCAGCCCAGCCTGGGAAGCTCAGTGAGAACCTGTCAGAAAATAAATCAGGAAGGGCTGGGAATGTCATTAGTGCTCTCTGGGTTCAATTCAAAGTCACCCCCAAAAAACTAGAATAATTTCCACTGATACGTATAAAACACAATACATTGTGATAATACTCGTGGGGATTTTGCTTTTGTTTTTCGTTTGAAAGGCAAGAGTGGCTTAAAATTTGAAAGTACATAGACAAAATGGGACACATGAACACTGCTCACAAAAGTTACCCTATCAACATGTGCAGAGAAGCCTTTTGTAAGTCATCCACAGTAAAAATAAAAATGCATCACAGGAAAGGAGAATTTCCTGCCACTTCCAGAGTGTTTCAACCCCTCCCCTCCCCTTCTGGGTGAGCCCCTGAAGTCCGCCCTGCAGTTGGGAGCAGCCCACAGTGCTCCCTACCACAGCTGCTCTTCAGCACAGCCAGGCGCTAAACTGAGCTGGGGAGCAGGGATGAGGTGAGCTTCACACTGCGCCACTCACAGCACGATGATGGCATGAATGGGACATAACATGACACAAAGTTGCTTTACTTAGATCAAAATGGGGCATTTTCAATGTCCCTGGGGTACTAGGCCAATATGCCAGGATCAACTCCACACCAGACTTTCAGCTCTGGCCCAGGATGAAGTGGAAGGAGGTCTCTTCACTCATTTGACTTTACCTAATGAGTCTTATGTGGAGTTGTGTCCTCTCCAGTTGTAACGTAATGCATCTGCATCGATTTCACCATGGTGTTTGTGGTAATTTTTTTATGGCAGCAAATAAATGTATACAACCACATGTGTTTAGTGTTGCTGTTAGTATTATATAGTACCATTTTGTACTATTAATTGGGGACCAGAATTTGTAAATAGGGCTCCAGGAGCCCCAGGCTGGTGTGTGTCTTGCTCAGAGAGCAGAAAGGAATGTGGAAGACTGCTACCGGCTGTTGGGGCAGGAGGACCCACAGAACCGTGACACCCTGGGGTGAGATCTCATCTGCTAAGGGCGCTCTGCCCATCAGAAACAATGCTATAGACACAAGTGTGTACTTCAGGGAGGGATGGACAGGTCCCCTGTTAACCTGCCCCCTATTTTGGGGGTATGATTCATTCCTTATGTTACCAGCCTGCTTTGACCACTGCTCCATGGTTCCCTGAACCCAGCACCACCCCTCTCTTATGTCTATTTTCGCTAAATAAAAGGAGGCCTTAGAGAGGCCTTTGTCTCCGCCTAACCTGAGGCACTGACCTCCTGGAACCTTTCTACTTTCAAAAGTTGTCTTACTCTAATATGTCCCTGGCCCTGCCCCCAAGCAGCTAATTGGTGACCTGGAAACTGGCACTCAGGACAGTGACCTCTGAGGCCTGAGGCCAGACCCACCTGAGTGGATGGAGGACACCAGGTGAGGAGGGTCTCCTGGGGACTAAGTGAGAGACATGTGAGAAAGTGAAAGTAAGCACTTGGCAGCTGGAAAAGTTTTCTTAATCTAGGAAGATGGGGTGGGATATTTTGGCACACAGATAAAATTATGTGCAAATATTGTGTATGCTATTAAATCAAGTTAGCATCCACATATTATCAAAAATGTTACAGGAAATCATTAAACATAATTCATGGTTTCCACAGGTGGGCACTTTGGACACTGAAAACCAAGATCAGGTGGGTGAACCCTTAAAGAGGGCACATAGTTGGGGTTAGATCTCTACAGAAACTTTTTCAGCATGAGTATAGTAAGATGAGTTTTGGGGACACTATGTACTAGTGCATCAGGTGTTCCTGCTCCTGACCTAGAGAAAAGTGAAGCACTTAGTGCAGACTGACTCCACTGTGTCCAGGACACATCCAGTTGACAACGTTATGGGAAAAGTGCAGGCGTTGAAACCTTGCCCCCACCCCAAGGTAAAAACATGAGGTCCTGTAAGGTCAAGAATAAACAAGTTATATAATCTGAGCATGCACAATTTGAGTTTCTTTGTTCTTTGTCTCAATAAAAGCTGCTTGTTTAGGCTGGTCAGTGGCAGTCATTTTGCTGACCCTTAGAGTGTGTGACTCTTTATTTTATTTTTTCTTGTAAAACACAACTTAGAAATAAGAGTTCCTTCTTTACCAGTGGAGGACCCAGAGGCTGAGCCGTAAAGATAAGAGACCCCTTGACTCACTTCCCCTGATTATCTTAACACAAGACCTGGAGCCCTTTGTCATCTAAGTACCAACATCTCATACAGGAGGCTGCTATGGTGGAATTTTATTGGGCCATGCTGCTTCCCTGTTATAGCCAGACCTGACCTTAATAACAACAAATGATAAATGAACACCAAAGAGTTGAATATAAATTTCTTAAGCAGTTGAAGCAGAACATTATGAATAATCCACTTCATGGATCATTCACACTGAGAAATTTGGATTCACTTTGGGGGAGTTTTACATCTGGTTCTGCAGGATGTCACATATCTTGCTTCCTCCTAGTTGTCAGCTTCTCAATCTTTATTGCAGTGTTGAACTAAAGAAGGTTGTGACTGAAGAGGCTGCTAGGAATAGGCCAGGAAATACAGCAAGTATCACTGAATAAATGTTATTGGGAACAGGATCTTTTGCAGACTTTGCACAGCAGTTAACTTACCCTAATGAAGCTATGAGCAAATTAGCCTATTAATGAAAAGACCTTGGGACTCTGTTCCCATGAGTGTAATGCCAGTCCCATATTTTGTGTATTTTTTAGAGCTCCGGTACACCATACACTCAATTTATTGCTGGATTGCAGGAGGTAGTTCATAGACATGTCCCTCCATGCACAGGCAACAGATATCTTTATTCTATAGCTTGCATTTGAAAATGCCAAATAAGAGTGTAAATGGGCCTTGGGGCCAGTCAGGTCCAGTGAGAAATTTGGGAAATAATTTAAAAGACTGTCAGGATATAGGCACTGAGTCCTAGAATTCAATGTTATTACAAGCAGTGTTAAACCTTACAAAGGGATAAAAGATAGTAACATTAAATGTTTTAATTGTGGAAAAATGAGTTATCTCTAAAAACAATGCACTGCTCACATTTGATGGTGAATGTTATTCATACCTGCTTGTAAGTGATGCAATAATCCTCCCAAGTAGGACACAAAGTCAGCTCCTCAACTGTGTCCCCACCATGAAAAGGGGAACCACTGGTTAAGTCATTGTGATTCTGAATATTGTGAGAATGGCACACGTCTTTTGGGGAACAGGAGCCAGGGGCAACCTCCACAATAAATCAGAACCTCTTTCAAGCTTATCTATGCAAACCTTCAGGCATATCTGGATTCCCAGAGAGACATTTCACCCCTCACCTATGGGACTCCAGGTAACACAGTTAGATCTTCTTGGGACACAAAGATCCATCTTCCATGAGGGAGATCTCCCTCTAAGGATACTTACTAGAATTTGGGTGCCATCATCTGAGAGCACTGTTGGCTTAATTATGGAGAAGTGCAGTTTAAATTTACAAGGTATAACTATATTACCTCGTGTAATGTATCCTGATTATGAAATAATTTTATGGATATTGGGTTTTTAAGCCAGGTAATTATGTTGTTCAGCAACAAAACTCTGTTTGATATACTTTAGGAAACAATAAAGAAAAATGATATTTTGGGAATACTTCTAAAAGGAAAATTTACTTCACTTAAGTATTAACAGAGGGAAGACCTTTGTGCACTATTAAGATAGGAGGAAACACATGCAGGGGTTAATCTACACTGGAACTGAGGAGTCCTTGATAACTAAAGAATAATGGCCCTTTACTTGGCCCGTTAATATGGCTGCAACCTAATTAATGGGCCTTGAGTCACCTCAGCAAGTGTTACAAGGTGCAACTCCTTTACTTTATGTAGACATAGAAAAACAGGTGAGAACTTTCTAAGTTACCATTGCTCGCACACCGATAAACCTATGTGGAGGGATCTCTTAAAAGAATTAAAAATCATGTTTCCCAATGAAGCTGCTTCCATGGCAGGGCAAATGATGACTAAAATGAGCTGTCAATCAGACTTAGGCTTTTGGAAAACCTCTGCAAAGCAAACCTAAGACCTTGGCAGTTTCTCCTAAATTGGACTGTGAGGGAATAGGTTATCATCCCCACCCATTTTTAGTATGGAACACTGCTGCTGCTGCTATCAGAACGGCTCTGCCCCTTCAGGGAAAATAAATGCACCTCTCTGGGAGAATCAATGGCCCCTGAACAGAGAGAGAGCAGCTACCTATCTACAGGATCTGATATGGGAACAAATTTAGTTCAGACATTTATACCCATCCTGTATTTGATATCCAAAAGAAATTAAGAAAATAGAGGTTATTACACTATTTAAGAACAGGAAATGCTTGGTTGCAGCTGATGAGAGCTTTACAAAATGGCACCCCATTTCATATAGCCATCCCATGAGATTGACAGTTGATGATTATTGACCTTAAAGATTGCTTTTACACTGCCACTAAATCCACTAATGAATAGTGTCTTGCTTTCTCTGTTCCTAATATCAACTTTAAAGAACCTATGAACATGAATCATTGAATGGTCTTTCCTCAAGGGAGGATGAACAGCCCCATTTTGTGTCAGCATTTTGTGGCTCATGCTTTAAAGACCATCAGACAGCAGTATTCACAGGCACACGTCATTCATTATGTGAATGATATTCTGCAGTAAATAGAATCCAAATCTTAATTGTCTGATTCATGTGCATCAGTTAAGAGGGATTTAAAGTCCTATGGTCTTTGTATAGCTTCTTACAAGGTGAAAAGCCTCTCATCCTTTTTATTAATTAGGAATGCTTCTCTTTGAGCAAGCAGAGAGATGTCAAAAAATTAAAATAAGATAAATTTGGTGGTCAGTGTTACATGAGTTCCAAAGTGGAGCATAGACTAGGGAGAGCCAGGAAAGAAGCTAAGCTCCCACCTGTGAGCCAGCTACACACAGGCTGGAAACAAAACAGCCTCCCCCTCCCCACCCTATGATCACCCAGCTGATTCTGAGGAACTGTATTATTTGACTGATTTTGCAATCCTAAAGCCAAGCAACTATTTAGAGGACAGCAATATGCAATACTGTAACTATCATAGATTTCCCACTGTCTTAACACTGATTCAACTTGTTTTATTGTTCTGTTTTATTCCATTTAAAATTAGATAAAAATAAATAATTTCAAATATTATTTAGTATTAATACAATTCACTATAGCCATCCTAAATTAGGTTTACTACTTGACAATTAAAATAACTTTGTATTACCTAACAAGGTGACCCTCAGAGTAACTCCCTCCAGCAGTTAGCCTAAAAACAAAATGCATGTTGCAATTAGAAGAAAAAGATGTTACAAGAATGACAAGTTTATCATCTTTATAATCAGTATCCCCTGTGCTTTCTATGTTTGAAATTCTCCTTACTCCTTTAAAGGCCTCTTGGGACAATTCTATAATTCTTGTTTGTTCTCTACTAAGTGCATTTACTTACTTAACTAGTCGAAAACTTTTCAGTTATATACTGAACAAATTGATAAAATTGTAATAATTAATGAACTCTTTCTAATCAGCTGTTTGGTTGTGACCCATCAGTAATAGCATTGGCTTTGCAGTTATATCAATATTCAACCTTGTTACAACAGGCTATATATGGGCAAATTGCTTTTGATGATTTCATAGGACAAGTTGAAAATAATTTCTCTAATGATCCCATTTTTCATTTTTTTCTCAGATATTTATGTATAACCCCACAAGTTACATGAACATTACCTATCCCAGATGCTGAAACATATTTTCCAGATGGCTCCTCTAAAGGAAAAGGGGTCATCAGGAGTAAGGGTTTTCAAAATGCTATCTTGACCACTAGATTATCATCCCAAATCTCAAAAATAAGTGCTAACCTACATGTTGTAAAACTTACTAAGTTGACTATTTCACTTTTGCACTGTCCCTTACTCAGTGAGTAGAAAGAGCTACTTTATAGGCTAAGCTAGACATTCTCTATTAAATTAATTTCTTAGATTACAATTGCAATTTTCAGTAATTCTATACCCTTTCATTTAGGGGATATTAGGTAACATTCTAATCTCCCTGGAACCCTGGCTTATGGTAATGAACAAGCTAATTCCTCAGTGGCTCATACTGCTCCTTTTGATTTAGAAAGGCAAGCCCATGCATGCTATCATCAAAATAACAGACTTTTTATTTAAAGAAAGAAAAGAAAATTTTAAAAAATAAATAAATAATAGAAAAAAGTAGAATACAGAATTTAAACATTAGCATAACAAAATCACATATTGTCATTTTAACAATAGTTGTTAAAGTTTCAAATTCAAAGCATGAAAAGTGGCTAGACACTCAAATGTTGACAGTGTGAACTCTTCTGTTCAATGATCTAGCAAAAATTTAATAATATGGTCATCTGTCTATTATTTTTCACACTAGAGAGATAATATGATATTTACTAATGTGAGTCTTGTTTATTTCACTAATGTGGATATTCTCAAGTTGCCTCCATTTACCTATAAAGGCCTCAAGATCATCCTTTTTATAGCTGAATAGTATTCCATTGTATAAAAATGCCACATCTTTTTCATCCACTCTGCAGTTGATGGGCATCTTGGTTGTTTCCAGGATTTAGCTCTCACAAATTGTGCTGCTATGAACATGGGTGCACATATGTCATTGTGACATAAACTTTTCAATTTTTCTGGGAAAATACCCAGGAGGGGAATAGCTGGATTGAATAGAACCTCCAATAATATTTTTTGAGGAATTGCCATACTGATTTCCACAGTGGTTGCACCAGTCTACACTCACACCAACAGTGGAGCAGTGTTTCTTTTTCCCCGCAGCCTCACCAACACTTGTTATCAGTTAATTTCTTGATGGTACCTATTCTTTCTGGAGTTAGATGAAATCTCAATTCTGTTTTAATTTACATTTCTCAAATGACCAGTGATGCTGAACATTTCTTCATGTATTTATTTTCCATTTGAATATCTTCATCTGAGAAATGTGTGTTCAACTCAGATGCCCATTTTTGGAGGGGGTCTTTGAATTTGGGGGTCTTAATGTTTTTCAATTCTTTATATGTTCTGGACAAAAGTCCTTTGTCTGAGGGGATTCCAGCTAAAATTCTTTCCCATTCTGTGGGTTTTCTCTTCACTCTATTGGTGATTTCCTTCATAGTGAAAACACTTTTCAATAACATGAGATCCCAGTTGTTGATTCTTTGAAGTGTCTCCTATGCAGTTTGCATTTTATTAACTCTCTCCCTACCTCTGTGTCTCCAAGATTTTTACCTACCTTGTCCTCCAGTAGATTTAGTGTTTCTGTTTTAATATTTGGATCTTTGATCCATTTTGATTTTATTTTAGTGTGTGGTAATAGGCATGAGTCTATTTTCAGGCATCAGCATGTGGAAAGCCTATTTTTCCAACACCATTTATCAAAGAGGCTATCTTTTTTTTCCAGTGAATATGTTTAGCCCTTTCTCAAATATAAGGTGGCTGAGTGTCTTTGTAGTAGCGTTTGCATCTTCTAATCTGTGCCATTGATCCTCAGGTTTATTTCTTTGCCAGTACAATGCTGATTTTATTACTGTGACTTTGTAGCATAGTTTGAAGTCAGGAATTGAGATGCCTCCTTTCTTTCCTTTGTTGCCCAGAATTGCCTTTGCTATTTTAGGTTTCTTCTGTTTCCAAATGAGTCTTAGAAATGTTTTTTCTAGATTTGTAAGGTATGTTAATAATATTTTGATTGGGATTGCTTTGCATCTGTATAACAGTTTTGGGACTGTGGCCATTTTGACAATGTTGTTTCTTCCTAACCAAAAGCAAGCAATATCCTTCCATTTCCTAATATCCTCTTCAATCTCCTTTTTTAGAGTATTATAAATTTCAGCATATAGGTCTTTTGCATTCTTGGTTAGGTTAATTCCTAAGTATTTCATTTTTTAGGTGAAGTATTTCACCATTGTGAAGGGTGATGTTTCCATAATTTCTCTCTCATGGAGTTCTTTGTGTACAGGAATGCTATTGATTTTTGAGCATTGACTTTGTATCCAGCTACACTGCTGAATTTGTTTATAACTTCTAGTAGTCTTTTAATGGAGTTTTTGGGATCTTCTATCTAGAGTAACATATCATCTGCAAATAATTATAATTTAACTTATTATTTTCCTATTTTTATTATTTTATTTCTCCCTCTTGTCTGATTGCTCTGGTTAATATTTCTAGAACTATGTTGAACAGGAGTGGGGACAGTGGACATCCTTGCTTGTTCCTGATTTTAGAGTGAAGGCTTTCAGTTTTTGTCCATTTAGTATAATGTCACTTGTTGGCTTCTCATAGATGGCCTTTATGAGTTTGAGGTACATATCATCTGTTTTCAGTTTCTGTACGGTTTTTATTGTGAAAAGGTGTTGCAATTTATCAAAAGGATTTTCTGTGTCTATTTGAGATGATCATGCAAAATTTTTTTGGCTCTGTTGATGTGGTATATTACCTTTATTGATTTATGTATGTTAAACCATCCCTGCATTTCTGGAATAAATCCCACTTGGTCATGTTGTATAATCTTCTTGATGACTTACTGCATTCTATTTGCCAGCATTTTATTGAGAATCTTTGCAACAATGTTCATTAGTAAGACTGGTCTAGTTCTCCTTTTTTGGGTCTTTCTCTGGTTTTGGTATGATACTTGCCTCCAAGAATGAGTTAAGGAGGACTGCTTCTCTTTCAATTTCATTGAAGAATTTAAGGAGTATTGGTGTCATATCTTCTCTAAATTTCTTATAGAATTCAGCCATGAATTCTGTGGGCCTGGGCTTTTATTTATTGGTAAGTTTTTAATCAGTTTTTCAATTTCAGTAGCTGATAGTGGGTTATTCAAAATTGTTATATCTTCTTGATTGAGCTTTGGTAGTTTATGTTTCTAGAAATCTGTCCATTTCCTCTGTGTTTTCCACTCTATGTGAGTAGAGATTTTCAAAGTAGGTGTTCATGATCTTTTGAATTTCCATGAGATGTGTAGTAATATCCTTCTTTTCAGTCCTTACTGCATGGATTTGAGTTTTTTCTTTCTTTTTCTTGATAAGGTTGGTCAGGGATTTATCAATTTGGTTTATTCTCTCAAAAAACCAGCTCTTTGTTCATTTATTCTTTGTATTTTTTTAGTTTCAATTGCATTGATTTCTGCTCTAATCTTTACAATTTCCTCTCTTCTATGAGCTTTGGGTTTGACTTGCTCTTTCTTTTCTAGAAGCTTGAGATGTAGCATTAGGTTAGTTATTTGTGTTCATTCCATTTTCTTGATGTGACTATTTATTGCTATATTTTTCTCTCTTCAGACTCCTTTTTTTGCATCCCATATCTGCATTTTCATTGTATTGTAGATATTGTTTATTTCTTCTTTAATTTCATCTGTAACTCACTGGTTTTTCTGAAAGTTGTTATTTAATTTCCATGTTTTTATGCAGGTTTTGCAATTTCTTTTGCCATTGATTTCCAATTTTAGTGCACTATGATCACATATTATACATGGGATAATTTCACTTCTTTGCATTTAGTTAAAAATGCTTTATGTGTTAATGTATGGTCAATTTTGGAGAATGCTCCATGTGTAACTGTGAAGAATGTATATTCTGACTTAGTTGGGTGGAACACTCTATCAACATCCACTAAATCCACTTGCTCATAGGTATGATTCAATTCTATTAATTATTTGCTGACTTTTTGTCTAGTTGATCTATCCCCTGGTGACAGTGAGGTGTTAAGGTCTCTTATTACAATTGTGTTCTTGTGTATTTGATTTTTCATGTCCAATAGATATTTGTCTTATACACTTGGGTGCTACTGTGTTTGGTGCATGTATAGTTAAAATTGTTACATCATCCTCTTGTAATTTTCCACTTACAAGTATGTAGTGACCTTCTTTATCTCTTTTTTTGACAACATTTTTTGTTTAAAGAGAGACAAAAGCATGTAAAGGGTAGAGATAATACAGAATTTCAAAAAAAAGATCAACAATAAGAAATCACTAGTAGATAAATTACATATTTTCCTCTTAGAAATAATTGTTTAAGTTACAAAATTAAAGCATAAAAAGTAGATATTCAAGCAGTGAGAGTGTAAACAGGTATGCATGCATGGTCTCTACATGTATTTCTATCCTTTCTGTAATAGAGGGAAAAACAAAACATAGCAAGACAAAACAAAACAAATTCCTATAAAAACATGAAATCAAAAAGTCATATAAAACCACAGTACAAGGTGATCTACAATGATTACTGTGTTGTTTCTTATAATCTTCAGTAGAATTGTCTATATCATCAGGAATAATTGAATATAGCAGTATAATTGAAGATAGCAGTACATAACATTATTAGTAAAAATAAAACATTGTAGACAGTATAAAACTTCAAAGGCAGGTAACAATCAAGCCACAGTGGATATTCTAGTGGATCCTGTCATCTTAAGTGTAGTTGCCTATACTCTTAGACTTGATACTATCCCAATCATAACAGCTTTGAATAAAATCTATCAATACAAAACAGTGATATAACAAACAAGATTTGATTATGATCAGTCATGGTAAAACAGTGTAGGTTTTACAAAGCTTTAGATTAAGTTAATAGGAAATTAAGGATGATTACTGTACTATATCCTGCTATTTTCAGGATTACTGTCCATGCTCTCAAATCTAGTACATATAGAATGACTGGAGCAGAATATAATACATCTAAGCAGAGTAGTGTGAATAGTGTGGGTTTTAAATCCTGGTGCACTATTAACAATATAGTGTATCAAGGCCATCTATGTTAGAGATTCTAGCCATCCTTCTCTGCTATGCTATGTTCTGCTATGCTATTTTTCTGCCTTTGTTTATCTACTTTTCTCCTTCATTATACTGCCTGCCCCACTCATTGCAGCCTTTCTGCCACTGTTCCTAAAATCCTGGTATATTTTTTTCCTCTCTCTAGAACATCCTTCAGTATTCTCTGTAGGGTTGGATTGGCTGTCACAAACTTACCCAGGTCCTCTTTGTCAGGGAAGCATCTTGTTTCTTCATTAATTTCTAGTGACAGTTTTGCAGAGTACATCAATCTGGGCTGGAGATTATTTTATTTCAGGGCTTGGAATACTTTGCTCCAAGCTCTTCCTTATCTGCTGGTCTGTGTCAAGAAGTCAGCTGTGATTCTGATGGGCTTACCTTTATAGGAAATCTGTTTCTTTTCTCTGATGGTTTTTAATATTCTGTTTTTTTATTAAATTTCTGGTATCTTGATTATTATATGTCTGGGTGTAGCTCTGTTTTGGTTGTAGGTGGCTGGAGGTCTGTATGCCTCACATAACCTAATGTCATTTTCTTTTCCTATGCTTTGGAAGTTTTCCTTAATTATTTCCTTGAATAGCCTTTGTAATTCACCTGTGTGTAATCCTGCTTCTTTGCTCACATTTCTTATTCTTAAATTGTAGATTCTCTTGTCATCTTCTAGCCTTTGCATTGTTACTGCCTGTTTCCTTATTTTCTAAGAGATCTTTCCTTTCATGATCACACATTGCAAACTTGTCTTCAAGATTTGATAGTTATCCTTAGTTTCTTTTAAGGCATTTTGCCAGCTTTCAATGGAGTTTTTAATTTCCGGTAGTCTCTTTGAATCTGCTTCATGTATTCTATATTTTCTTTATATTCTTTATCAAATGTTTCTCTCCTTTTTTTGTGTTCTTCCCTTCTGTCTGTATCTTCCAGAGAGCATTTCTTTTATTACTCTACTCATATCTTGCTTTACCTGATTTAATATTTCAGTTTTGAGCTTGTCTACAAGGTCCCAAAGATGTCTCTTAATGTCCACTGAAGCCATACCTGATGTTGCGTGTTTGCTGCTCTCAGTCTCCCTTGTTTTTCCCACTCCTTGACTAGTGCTCTCAATGTTCTGGGCTAGGGGCGTCCTCTTGCCTCTCTTTCCTGTCATGGCCCTGGCTTCCTTCACACAGGTGTACAGTGCAGGTCCCAGCCCCTTCCCTGTTAGCCACAGTTCCTCCAAAGCATGCTTGTGAGGGACCTCTGCCCTCTCCTGCCTGTCCCTCCCCCACTGGGCCAGCCAAACTTCAGGGGTTTTCACCCAGTTAGTGTGTGGTAGATGCAGGGAATCTATTTGGGACAGCTCATTTGGCCCCAGCCAGCAGAGTGGCTCAGTCCAAGAAAATCCCATGAATCTGCTCTGGGGAGGGAGCAACCAATTGAAGTCACTGTTACTCCCAGTTTAAGCTCCTCCTGCCTGATTCCAACATGTCGCCATTTGGTCATGCCCTTCCCATGGGGGGGTCTCATTCCCAGCACTGACTGTGGATTACTGAAGGTCCCTTCCCAGCTCTGCTCTCCATTGCATTCACTGACCCCTGACTGCAGCACTGCTATGGTTCCTGTGAGTGGCAGCAGGAATGAGTTTGGGCAGTCTGCCAGTCAGCATGGATTCAAATTAGATCAAATTCAGGCAGATGCAAACTTGGCAGGTTGCAGGAAAAATGCTGTGTTCTGTAATTTTTAGCCATTCCAGTTGTAGTCCTGATGTGTTTCACAAGCTTTTTTATGTTTTAATTTCTTCCTGTGTCAAGAGGACCCACCTCCCTCTTTCTGGATCTCTCCAGGATGTTTTATTCTGGCATTTGAGTTGTTTTTCCCAGGAGGCTTTGTATTTTGTTGCTCACTGATCAGCCATCTTGACTTCTTTGCCTCTTTATCTCTTTTAATTGTTTTGGGCTTGAAGTTTGTCTGCAAACAGAATAGCGACCTCTGCTTTTTTCTGGGCTCCTGTTGCATGAAATATTGTCTTTCATCCTTTGACTCTTAATCTATGAATTTCTTTTTGAGTCAGATGTGTTTCTTGTATACAGCATACTGTGGTATCCTGTTTCTTGATCCGCCCTGTCAACCTGTCTGTTTTGATAGGTGAATTGAGCCCATTTACATTTATGGCTATAACTGATATGTTCTGGCTTGACTTCATTTTGTGTTCCTATTGTTGGTTTCCTGCTTTTCTCCTATGTTTAACTTTTTGTTCAGCCTGGTAGTTTCTTTCTGTTGTTGTTCTGGAGATTCTGTTCATTTTTATCTCTATCTAGCATTTCTTTCAGTATTCTTTCTAGGGTTTGTTTGGTGGACATGAATTTCTTCAGTTGTTCCTTGTCATGGCAGTATCTACTTTTTCCATTAAATTTGAAAGACAGTTTTACTGAGTACATCACTCTGGGCTGAAAATTGTTTTCTTTTAGGGCTTGAAATACTTCACTCCAAGCTCATCTTAACCTGAATGTTTGTGTGGAAAAGTCTACTGTGGTTCTAATAGGTTTTCCTTGATAGGTGAGTTGTGTATTTTTTCTAACAGGTTTTGACTTTCTGTTTTTATGCTGTATGTCTGGGATCTTAATTATTATATGTCTGGGTGTAGATTTATGTTTGTTGTGACTGTTTGGCATTCTGTGTGCCTCACTTATTTGTATATCAGATTTTTTTCCCCATGTTTGGCAAATTTTCTGCTATTGCTTCTGTGAATAGCTCAGTTATGTCATTTGCATTATCTCCTGCATCTTCACTGATGGGTATTAATCTTCTATTGTTTCTCTTCACATTATATTGAAGCTGCTGGATGGTCATTTCATTCTGCTTCCTTGTTTTTAAAAATTCTACTCTTTCATGATCACTAACTGCAATTCTGTCCTCAAGGCCTGAAGTTCTCTCCTAAGCCTCATTTAAATAGTTTTGCCTTCTTTCAATAGAATTTTTTGTTTCTTGGATATCTCTTTAAAATTGTTTCATAGATTCTGCTTGTTTTCTATATTGTTCATTCAATGTTTCAATCAATTTCTCATGTTCCTGTATTTTTTTATCTATTTCTTCTCTGGCTATGCTGAGTAACTCCTTTACTAAGGTTGTTATTTCTGAATTTATGTAGGAAACCATTTCTAATTTAATATCCTCCATAGCCTCATGAATTTGTTTCTTTATTTCATTTGTTAACTTTTTGGAGATTTCTGGGTTTTGACTTTTAAAGTCCTCTATTTCAATGTTGCCTGCACTTGCTCCTGATACACTAGATGTTTGATACTGCATTTTACATGGATTTGATAGAGGTATGCAAAGTATTCCATCCAACAACATCAGGATATACATTCTTCTCACCAGTACATGGGACATTCTCTAAAATAAACCATATACTAACACAGAGAACATATTTAAGTAAATGCAAAAGAACTGAAATCATCCCATGCATGTTACCGGATCATAGCACCATGAAACTAGAAAATAATGATAAAAGTAACTGCAACAAACACACAAACAAATGGAAATTAAATAATACACTCTTGACCAATCAGTGGATCACAGAGAAAATTAAAGAAGAAATTAAACAATATCAACAAGCAGACAGAAATACAAATACAACTTACCAGAACCTGTGTGATGCAATGAAAGTGGACCTCAAAGGAAAATTTATTACACTGAGTTCCCACATTATGAAAGCAGAATGAACACAAACAACCTGATATTACACCTCAAAGATCTAGAAAAACAAGAGTAAGCTAACCCCAAAGCCAAAAGAAGGGAAGAAATTATAAGGATCCAACAAGAAATTAATGCCAACAGAGACTAATAAAACAATTCAAACAATCAATGAATCGAAGAGTTGGTTCTTTGAAAGATTAAATAAAATTGACAAGCCCCTAACCAACCTAATTTAAAAAAAAAGAAATGACTCAAATTCATGCAACACAGAATGAAAAAGGAGAAATCACTACTGACACTGTGGAAACACAGAAGATCATCAAGAACTATTTTGAAAACTTCTACTCTCATATGTTCGATAACACAGGAGAAATAGACAGATTTCTAGCAACATATGAACCACCAAAGTTGGATCAATAAGATGTAAAATTGCTGAATAACAAAATTTCTATGAATGAAATTGAAAATGTAATCAAGTCTCTACCAACAAAGAAGAGCCCAGGACCAGGTGGATTCACTGCAGAATTCTACAAGAAATACAAAGAAGACTTACTGCCAACACTCCTCAAACTCTTCAATGAAATTGAAAAGGAAGCAATTCTCCCTAAGTCGTTTCTGGAAGCAAATATCACTCTAGTACCAAAACCTGAGAAAGACCAAAATAAAAAAGAGAATTATGGGCCAATCTCCCTCATGAACATAGATGCAAAATTTCTCAATAAAATATTGGCAAGCAGGATGCAGCAAATCATCAAGAAGATTATATACCACGATCAAGTGGGATTCATCCCAGGCATGCAGGGATGGTTCAATATACATAAATCAATAAATGTAATCCATCATATCAATAGAGCCAAAAGCAAGAATCACATGATTATTTCTATAGATGCAGAAAAGGCTTTTGATAAGATCCAACACCCATTCATGATAAGAACCTTACAGGGAATTTGAATAGATCGTCTTTACCTCAATATGATAAAGACCATCTAAGAAAAACGAACAGCCAGTGTCATATTAAATGGCCAAAAACTGAAAGCCTTTGCCTTAAAATCAGGCACAAGACAATGATGTCCATTATCACAGCTCCTATTCAATATAGCACTGGAAATACTAGCCAGAGAAATTAGACAAGAGAGGGAAATAAAAGGAGTAAAGATAGGAAAAGAAGAAGTTAAATTATCATTAGTTGCAAATGACATAATACTCTACATAGAAGACCCCTAATCCTCCATTAAAAGTCTCCTAGATATAATAAATAAATTCAGCAAAGCAGCTGGATACAAAGTCAATACTCAAAAATCAATAGCATTCTTATACACTAAGAACAAAACCACCAAGAGAGAAATAAGAGAAGCCACACCCTTCACACTAGCATCCAAAAAAATGAAATACTTAGGAATTAATCTAAAAAAAGATGTAAAAGAGTTGTACAGGGAAAATTATAATACCCTGAAAAAACAAATCAAAGAGAACCTCAGAAAATGGAAAGGCATTCCTTGCTCTTGGTTAGGAAGAACCAACATTGAGAAAATGGCCATTCTCCCAAAAGTGTTATACACATTCAAAACAATCCCAATGAAAATACCACTGGGATACCTCATAGATCTAGAGAAATCACTCCTAAAATTCATCTGGAACCAAAAGAGACCTAGAATAGCAAAGGCAATTCTAGCAGCAAAGCCCAGGCAGGAGGTATCACAATCCTTGACTTGAAGTTATACTTCAAAGCCAGCATAATAAAATCAACATGGTATTGGAATAAAAACAGACCTGAAGATCAATGGAATAGACTAGAAGATACAACTACAAACACACTCAACCACCTTATCTTTGATAAAGGGGCCAAGCATGTTCACTGGAAGAATGACAGTCTCTTTAATAAATGGTGCTGGAAAAATTGGCTATCCATATGCCAAAAACTGAAATTAGACCCATGCCTATCACCATGTACTAAACTAAAATCTAAATGGATCAAAGATCTAAATATTAAAACAAAACATTAAATCTATTGCAAGACAAAGTAGGTAAAAATCTTGAAGACATAGGGGTAGGTAGAGATTTCATGAACAAGAACCAAACATCACAGGAAATACTTCCCAGAATCAATAACTGGGATCATATCTTATTAAAGAGTTTTTTCTGCATGTCCAAAGAAATCTCCAGCAGAGTGAAAAGAAAACCTACAAAGTGGGAAAAAATCTTAGTGAACTGTCCCTCAGACAAAGCACTTCTGTCTAGAACTTAATCA
>PVLA01015636.1:0-24351 GCA_004027455.1 Hydrochoerus hydrochaeris
TCCCTTATCACCACTCCTATTCAATATAGTACTGGAAATACTAGCCAGAGCAATTAGACAAGAGAGAGAAATAAAAGGAGTAAAAATATGAAAAGAGGAAGTTAAATTATCATTATTTGCAGATGACATGATACTCTACATAGAAGACCCCCAAAACTCCATTGAAAGACTCCTAGATATAATAAATAAATTCAGCAATATAGCTGGATACAAAGTCAATACTCAAAAATCAATAGCATTCTTATACACTAACAACAAAATCACTGAGAGAGAAATAAAAGAAGCCATACCCTTCATACTAGCATCCAAAAAAAATGAAATACTTAGGAATTAATCTAATGAAAGGTGTAAAAGAGTTGTATAGGGAAAATTATAATAATCTGAAAAAAAATCAAAGAGGACCTCAGAAAATGGAAAGACATCCCTTGTCCATGGATAGGAAGAATAAATATTGTAAAAATGGCCATTCTCCAAAAATTATTATACACATTCAATGCAATCTCAATAAAAATACCAATAACATACCTCATAGATCTAGAGAAATCACTCCTAAAATTCATCTCGGACCAGAACAGACCTAGAATAGCAAAGGCAATTCTAAGCAGCAAAGCCAAGGCAGGCGGCATCACAATCCCTGACTTGCAGTTATACTACAAAGCTACTGTAATAAAATCAACATGGTATTGGAATAGTAACACACCTGAAGATCAATGGAATAGACTAGAAGATACAACTACAAACACACTCCACCACCTTATCTTTGCTAAAGGGGCCAAGCATGTTCACTGGAAGAATGACAGTCTCTTTAATAAATGGTGCTAGAAAAACTGGCTTTCCATAAAACAACACTGAGGTTTCATCTCACCCTGGAAAGAATGGCTGCCATCAAGAAATCAACTGATAACAAATGTTGATGAGGCTTCAGGAGAAAAGGAGCACTGCTCCACTGTTGGTGGGAGTGTAGACTGATGCAGCTACTGTGGAAATCAGTATGAAGATTCCTCAAAGAACTAGGACTGAAAGTTCCATTCAATCCAGCTATTCCCCTCCTGGGTATTTTCCCAGAAAAATTGAAAAATATCATGTCACGGTAACATATGTGTACCCATGTTTATTGCAGCACAATTTGTAATAGCTAAATCTTGGAAACAACCAAAGTGCCATCAACCACAGAGTGGATGAAAAAGATGTAGTATTTTTACACAATAGAATACTACTCAGCTATGAAAAAAAAGATGATCTTGAGGTCTTTATAAGTAAATGGAGGCAACTTGAGACTATCCTCATAATTGAAATAAACAAGACTCACATTACTAAGTATCACATTGTTTCTCTATTGTAAAAATAATAAAAACTGAAAAAGCAATAAGATCCAAAATGTATAATAGATGTTGTAAAAATGAAAGGGAAAGAAAGTGCTCTAAAGGATATAACTGTATGTATAAGTGTGTAAGATAGATGACCATGTTACTAAATTTTTGTTGGATCATTGAACAGAATGTTTTACACTGTCAATGTTTGTCTATCCACCTTTTTGTGCTTTAATTTTGTAACTTGAACAACTATTTCTAAAATGATAATATGTATTGTATCAACTAGCGATTTCTTTGTGTTATTTTTTTTTAAAAAATTCTGTATTATTCTACCTTTTTCTATTTTGTTTTTGCTTTGTTTCTTTCTTTAAAAATAAATAAATAAAGAATGAAATTGTATCATTTTTCAGGAAAATGGTTGGATCTGGAAATCACTGTATTAAGCAAAATAACATTAAATATCACATTATCTGCCATACATGAAAATAATTTTAAAAATAAAAAAGAATCAACATGGAAGTAAAAGGAGACTATTAGAGATAAGGAAAAGAATGAGGAAGAGGAAAAGAGAAAAGAGAAATGTAGGTATATGGGGTGAAATGAGCAAAGTATGTTATATGCAAGTAGAAATATACCAAAACAAAACACACTATTCTGTGTAACTAATATGCATGGATAAAAAATAGGGGAAGTAAACAAGAAGCAAAAAAGAAACTTGATCTTGATTATGGTGATGCTATCACAAGTATATACATATGACAGAACTCATCAAATTGTATACTTTAAATATCTGTAGTTCATTTTATTTTAATAGACTTAAATGAAATTGAAAATGCATTATGACTAGTCTGGGGAAGAAGGTATTTTCATCCAATTACCAGGAGATTCTGTTCCCTAAAAAGGAGCAAAAAATGAAGAGTGGAGGAGAAACAGGTTCTGCAGAATGAGCTTGGGTTAAGCAAATGAGGAAAAAGTAAGATAAAAAAACACCCTGGAGAAAACAAGTCAGGAATATCATGAGGAAAGCCTTGATAAAGAAAGCCTACCATAAAGAATTTAAAAGAAAAATATTTTGTTTCTTGAAAACAATTTCCTCTCTTTTTCTGACCCTGCTAAGAATATGTAGTGCCCTTAATGGCAAGATACTTGTTCACCCTTCACAATAGCATTCAAAAAAATGAAATACTTAGGAATCAATCTAATGAAGGAAGTAAAATATTTGTATCTTGAAAATTACAGGACTCTGAAAAAAGGAGATAGAAGAGCATTTCAGAATATAGGAAGACATACTTTGCTTATGGAGAGGAGGAACCAACATTGTGAAAATGGCCATACTACCAAAATTGTTGATCAAAATACCATTCATATACCTCACAGAACTTGAGAAAACATTTCTAAAATTCATTTGAAGCAGAAGAGACCTAGAATAGAATAGCAGAGGCAAAGGGGAGGCAGGAGGCATCACAATCCTTGACTTTAAATTATACTACAGAGATACTGTGATAAAATCAGCATGGTACTGACAAAAAAAACAGACCTTAGGATCAGTGAAACAGATGAGACAATACAGACACAACTAAAAACACACTCAGCTATCTTATCTTTAACCAAGGGACCAAACATGTTCACTGGAAGAAAAATAGCCTCTTTAACAAATGATGCTGGAAAAACTAGATCTCTACAGGCTGAAGATTAAAAGTAGACCCATATCTTAATACCATGCACTAAACTAAAGTCAAAATGGATCAAAGACCAAAACACTAAAACAGAAACATTAAATCTATTGGAAGAGAAAGTAGGTAGAAATCTTGAAGACATAAGGATAAGCAGAGAGTTCATGAACAAAACCTAAACTGCATGGGAAATACTTCAAAGAATCAACAACTGGGATCTCATCTTATTAAAAAAAGTTTTTACATAACAAAACAAATTATGAACAGGGTGAAAAGACAACCCACAAGAGTGGAAAAAACTGTTATCCAATCATACCTTGAGCAAAGGATATCTGTCTAGAACACATAAACAATTTAAAAAATCAGGTCTGGAGAAGTCAAGATGGCCAATCAGTGAGCAACAAAATAGAAAGCCTCCCAGGAGAAACCTCAATTGCCAGAATAAAACACCCTGGAGAGACCCAGACAGGGAGATGGATCCTCTTGACACAGGAAGAAATTAAAACGTAAAAAAGCTGGTCAAATACGTTGGGACTACAACTGAAACAGCTAAAAATTGTGAGACACAGTGTTTTCATGGTGACTTGCCAAGTTTGTGCTGGCCTGAATATGCACCAGCTTGAATCCATGCTGGCTGACACAGCCACTCAAACTCGTTCCTGCTGCCACTCACAGGAACCACAGCAGTGCTGAAGTTGGGGGTTGAAGAGTCATGGGATTTGCTTGGACTGGGCTGTGCCCCTGGCCAGGACCCAATGAGCCATCCCAAATAGATTCCCTGTGCCTAGCACACACTAACCTAGTAAAGGCCCCTGAAGTTTGGCTGGCCCAGTGGGGAGGGGCAGGCATACACAGCCCCTGCTTATATCTTAGTGACAAGAGCAGGCAGGAGAGGGCAGAGGTTCCTCACTAGTGTACTTCAGAGGAAACATGGCCAACAGGGAAAGGGGCTAGGACCTGCACTGTAACCTGTGTGAGGAAGCTGGAACCATGAGAGGAGAGAAAGGCCCCCAGCCCAGAACCCTGAGAGCACTGATCCAGGAGAGGGAAAAATAAGGGAGACTGAGGGCAGCAAACACGCAACATCAGACATGGCTTCAATGGACATTAAGAGATATCTTCGGGACCTTGCAGATGAGCTCAAAAATGAAATATTAAATCAGGTAAAGCAAGATAGGAGTAGAGTAATAAAAGAAATGCTCTCAGGAAGCATCTCTCAGGAAGATACAGATGGAAGAAGGGAGGAACACAAAAAAAGGAGAGAAATATTTTATAAAGAATATAAAGAAAATCTAGAATACATGAAGATGACTCAAAGAGACTACCAGGAAATTAAAAACTCCATTGAAAGCTGGCAAAATGCCTTAAAAGAAACTAAGGATAGACTATCAAAACTTGAAGACAAGTTTGCAATGTGTGATCATGAAAGGAAAGTTCTCTTAAAAATAACAAGGAAAGAGGCAGTAACAATACAAAGGCTAGAAGATGACAAGAGAATCTACAATTTAAGAATAAGAAATGTGAACAAAGAATCAGGAATAAATACAGGTGAATTACAAAGGCTATTCATGGAAATAATTAAGGAAAACTTCCCAAGCATGGGAAAAGAAAATGGCATTCAGTTGTGTGAGGCATACAGAACTCCAGCCACCTACAACCAAAACAGATCTATACCCAGACATATAATAATCAACTTACCAGAAATTCAATATAAAAACAGAATATTAAAAGCCATCAAAGAAAAGAAACAGATTACCTATAAAGGTAAGCCCATCAGGATCACGGCTGACTTCTTGACACAGACCATCATATCAAGAAAAGCTTGGAGCAAATTATTCCAAGCCCTGAAAGAAAAACCTCCAGCCCGGATTGATGTACCCTGCAAAACTGTCACTAGAAATTAATGGAGAAATAAGATGCTTCCATGACAAAAAGGAACTGGGGGAGTTTGTGACCACCAATGCAACCCTACAGAGAATACTAAAGGACATTCTAGAGAGAGAGAAAAACATACCAGGATTTTAGGAACAGTGGCAGAAAGGCCTCAATGAGTGGGGGAGGCAGTAGAATGAAGGAGAAAAGTAGACAAACAAAGGTGGAAAAATAACATAGCAGAAATGAGACAGAGAAGGATAACTAGAATCTCTAACATAGATGGCCTTGATACAATAAATTGTTAATAATGCACCAGGATTTAAAACCCACATTACTCACACTACTCTGCTTAGATGTATTATATTCTGTTCCAGTCATTCTACCTGTACTAGATTTAAGGGCACAGACAGTAATCCCAAAAATAACAGGATATAGTAAGGTAATCATCCTTAATTTCCTACTAAGTCAATCTAAAGCTCTGTAAAACCTACACTATTTTACCATGACTGATCATAATCGAATCTGGTTTGTTAGATCGCTGTTTTGTATTGATAGATTTTATTCAAAGCTGCTATGATTGATAGTATCAAGTCTGAGAGTATAGGCAACTGCACTTAAGATGACAAGATTCACTAGAATATCCACTATGGTTTGATTATTACCTGCCTTTGAAGTTTTATACTGTCTACAATGTTTTATTTTTACTAATATTGTTATGTACTGCTATATTCAATTATACTGCTATATTCAATTATTCCTGATGATATAGACAATTCTATTGAAGATAATAAGAAACAACACAATAATCATTGTAGATCACCTTGTACTGTGGCTTTATATGACTTTTTGGTTTCATGTTTTTATAAGAATTTGTTTTGTTTTGTCTTGCTAAGTTTTGTTTTTTCCTCTAATACAGAAAGTATAGAAATACATGTAGAGATTCATGCATGCATATCTATTTACACTCTCATTGTTTGAATATCTACCTTGTATGCTTTAATTTTGTAACTTGAACAACTATTTCTAAAAGGACAATATGTAATTTTTCAACTAGTGATTTCTTATTGTTTATCTTTTTAAAATTCTGTATTATCTCTACCCTTTACATGCTTTTGTTTCTCTTTAAATGAAAAAAAAATAAAAATAAAAAATCAGGTCCTGAAAGTTCAGCGATGCAATAAAAAATGGGTGTCTGAGATGACTATACACTTCACAGTGAAATATAAGTGGCAAATAAATATTGAAAAAATATTCAACACGACTGATCATTCAAGACATGCAAATTAAAACAACACTGAGACTTCATCTCACCCCAGTAAGAAGGGCAATTCATCAAGAAATCAACCAATAACAAATGCTGGTGGGGCTGGGGGAACAATGTATGCTTTTCCATTGTTGATGGGAGTATAGACTGGTACAACCACTCTGGAAGTCAGTATGGAGATTCCTCAAAAAACTAGTATTAGAGATCTCATTCAACCTAGCTATTCCCCTTCTGGGTATTTCCCCAGAAGAATTAAAAACATCATACCACAGCAATATTTGTGCACCCATGTTTACAGCAGCACAAGTTGTAATAGCTAAATCTTGAAAACAACCCGAATGCCTATGAGCTGAGGAAATAGTTAAAAACAATGTGGTAGTTTTATAAAACAAAGTAGTATTTGGTCATAAAGAAGGGTAAACTTCAGACTTTTTGCAACATGAAACCATACTCATAAATGAAATAAATCAGATTCACATGTATAAACATCATATTGTCTCCCTAGTGTGAGAAATTGAAAGAGTAAATAAGATTTAGTATGTACAATAGATAATGTGAAATGAGAAATAATTGTTTAAAAAGAAATGGGATCTAGGTAGGGGAAAAGAAGAAAGGAAGGAAGAGAAAAGGGAAAAATGCAAGGTGATTGTACTATTAATGTCTCTTAGTTCATTGAAAATGAAGGCTCATGCTAATATCAATTACAGAATTTTTATGCCCGTAGTTTGTACTAAGTAACTACTCTGAAGATGACAATATGTAATGTATTAACTTTTGTTATTCTCCCATTATTTTATTATGAAATTCTGTTTTACCTTTTTTTAAAATTTATTTCAAAAAGAATAAAACAAAACTGAAAAAGCAGATCAGAACAAAACAATGTAATCAACACAGGATTTCAAAACAGTATAACAGGAAATCAATGGTAGTTACCATAATGTCTCTTGTTTTCTTCAAAACAGTTGTTCATACCATCACAAAACAGTGAATTCAAACAAGACAAAAATAATATAAAACTGTTCAAAACAAAAGAATGAAAACATTATAGGCCTTCAAAACCAGACAATAGGAAAATCCACAGTGGCTACCATAATGTCTCTTGTTCTCTTCATAATAGCTATCCAGACTTTCACACATATTGAAATTAAATAGTACAAAACAGACTAAAACCAATCAAAACAAAGAATAAAAGCATTACCAGAGTTCACAAAATGATAGGAAATCAGCAAAGGATACTATGGGGCTAGGGATTTAGCTCAGGGGCATAAGTGCCTGTCTGGCAAATGCAAGGTTATGAGTTCAATCCCCAGTACAAAAAAAAAATCTGTTTTTTATCTTTTTGAATAAAATAAAAAAGATATTTGTTGTTGTTGTCATTGTTGTTTATTTCAATTATGTTTTTTCACATAGTATCTTGAAATAAATAGATAAATGAAAGTCAAAGGAATACCTGCTTTTGGAATGCAACAATTCTAAATCATTTTACTAAGAAGCAACTTTTTATGTGCTGGTTTGAACTTTTAGTATAAAATCTAAAGAGTACTTATTTCTGAAGTAAGATTTTTCTCCAGTTTTAGTAACTTCATGTACACCAATACTAAGGACAACAATCTATCTTTTCTAGATTTTTGCAGGTGTTTAAAAACATAATAGGATAGATATGGCTCACTGTCAAGGTTTGGTGGACAGAGATTTCACAATAAATTGGCTACAGAAAGCTAAATAAACCCTTATGAATGAATAATGGTTTGTGTTTTGGTTGGGCCAAATAGATTGTTGAAGTCATATATCACCACAATACCTGTTTCACATTCCTGTTTCTTTATTCTCCATAGTTTTCTAATGAGCAATATTCCTGAGTAAGAATATTTTTAAAAAGTACCAAAAGTATAACAACGAATAAAATGTTAACTCACAATAAAAAAATTTTACATAGCATTACAGATGTAGGGATAATGACTGTTGCTCTTTGCCATGACCAGCACATTTCCAGATGTTTTCCTGGGGGAAGGATGGTGGGAGGATGAGAAAAGTAAAGAAGAGAGGAAAGCTGGGGTCAGGTGGAGATTTCTTTCTCCTGATGGGAAGAAAGAGACTGCCCCTTTACTGAAAGGGCATTTATTTACATGATACCCTGTTGTCCTAAAAACCCACTGTTCAGATTGTATTGGGGCCAGGTGTTTTGTGAGCTGAAGCAGTTTCTTCATGTGACTTGGCCCAGGCACCCTTTGTCCTTGGGACAGCCATGCCCCAGCCTGCACATGTGGTCAATTTCCAGCTTTAACAGCTCCCAATAGCTCTTCACTATAATTGGCCTGCTCCTTAAAAAGACTACAGCAAAAGATTGAATTACTTAAAATACTTTGAAGTACAATAAATTCTTTAAACCACAAACATATCCCTCATCTACTGTGTTGCTAGGGAATCTACGAGCAAAATCCATCATTCACACTTCTAGTTCTGTAATCTCTTGGCAGCCATGGAGAGGACGGTAGAAAACCTTTTTAAGTTGGAAAAGTACATTTATGTTTAAATGTTCTTGTGACATGGTTTTCATCTATTGTCTTGCTCCATATTTTCAAGTTTTGATGAAGTCTGACTGTAATGCTATTTGAATACATTTTTCTGTGATGAACAGAAGAATATATGTGATCTTGGATAAGTTCTTGCTTACTGAAGACTATTTTTCCATTCACTGCATAACTTAATTATGAACATTATTATTGGACTCCAGTACTTCTATGTGTAATAGTTGTCCTTTGGGCAAAAACTTTTTTGCCAAAGTTCTGTCATTTGATTTTGTAGTGGCTGGCTGAGATGAACCTTCATAAACAAATAGTAATGAAATTGCATAAAAGCTATTTCTGGCTTCAAACCACTGCAGAATTTTCTCAGTCTTCTGAATACTAGCAGCAACAGCATCTTTTTTAAAATAAGCTGAACCCATTATGAAAAAACTTGGAGATCCCTTTCACTATAGTCTGTCTTGTTAAGCTCTTCCATAGTGCTGGTTTAGCATCTCATGGCTATCAGAATGAACACGATAAACCTTCATGCCAAGTACCAAGAATCCAATCTCTTCCATTAATGGGTATTTGCTGACCTGTTGCTGAATCCTCTTAGATGAGGCAAGATGATCATAGCTTTTTCATCCTGTCTTTACATTTACATCCATTATACAAGGCTTATTAAATTTATGGGTCATGTATTCCAGCTTTAGGCATAAATCATTTGGTACAGTGGGAGGTGACCAGATATAATATTTTCACAAATATTTTTGTAGCCCTGGAAGAGCACTAACTATTACTACAATCAGCAGCATAAACCATATATAAGTCTGACTCTGTTGGATCCCTTGGAGGTGGCTGCAACCATTCCAAGACTGTGCCATATGGATGCTACAATATACCCACTTTGTCCTTCCTGCACTAGTGTCTGGCCACCTGCTGTGAGAGGGACAAGCAGCCGACTGTGAGGTCAATGTTGCTTGACTGCCCATGGGGTCTGCATTTCTGGTGTGCTGGGTGTCTAGAGCCAGAACAGAATAACAGCACTGTTGCCACAATAGAGAGCACAAGCAGTAGCAGTGGGGTTGGCAGTAGGAAAAACTAAGGTAGAAGGGGGCACAGAAGAAGCCAGTGTAACTCAGGCTCACTGCAAGGAGACCCAGGAGTGCCCACTGATGTGGAGACACAGGCCCTCCCTGCCCAACTGTCCATGGAGCGCAGCTCCCCCATAGCCTTCTCAAACATAATCTCATCTACTCTCTCCCATTGAATGATAGAATTTGGATGAAGAAATTACATAGGCTGTGTCATTGGCTTAGTCTCAGGTAAGAATGCTCCTGAATCCTGAGACTTCATTCTGATTCTTTGCTCCAACTAACACCTTGAAGAAAGCCCTCTTCACATCCTTGTTTCTGAGGCTGTAGATGATGGGGTTGAGAAAGGCAGAGATGACATTGTAGAACAGGGCCAGCTTCTTGTCTTCTTCTGGGGAGGACTCAGAGCCAGGTCTCATATACATAATCATACATGGGATAGAGAACATGGTGACCACAGTGATGTGGGAAGCACAGGTAGAGAAGGCCTTGAGCCGCCCTTGGTTTGAACGGATCCTCAAGATAGCAGCAGAGATATTGATGTAGACAATGATGATAAGGGAAAGCGGGACCAAAAGAAGGATGAAACCCAGGATGAAGTCCACCTGGTCATTGAGGGAGGTATCTGCACAAGCCAGCTTCAAGACAGCAGGCACTTCACAGAAGAAGTGGTTGATCTCATTGGGGCCACAATAAGGAAGAATCATGGCAGAGACAGTGTATATCAGAGCACAGCTGATACCCCAGAATCCACAGAAGGCCACCAGTGACCCACACAGCAAAGGGCTCATGATGCCTTTATACCTGAGAGGATGGCAAATGGCCACATACCTGTCATAAGCCATGATTGCAAAAAGCCAAGACTCGGTGATTCCCAGCATCGGGAAGATGTACATCTGGGCTACACATCCACTGTAGGGGATGGTCTTCTTCTTGCAAACAAGATGCACCAGCATCTGGGGCACTGTGGTGGTAACATAGCCCATGTCCAAAATGGATAAGACACTGAGGAAAAAGTACATTGGTGTGTGGAGGTGGGAATCTATGCGTATCAAGGTGATAATAAGCCCATTGCCCAGAAGGGTGGTAATATAGAGGAAGAGAAAGACACTAAATAGAATAAGATTAATCTTTGTGTTACTTGAGAATCCAAGAAGAATGAATTCAGTAAGAGAACTGTGGTTTCTCCAGAGAAATTCCTGCATCCTTTCTCCTGTAGAGAAAAAAACAGAGCTATTATTCAAGAAGATTAATTTTCCAAATTTTAGCCCTGCTGTGGCTAAGAACAATCACTCTGGATGTGGTATGGAAACTAAATGGAATGAGGAGGATATCAACCTATGTAGTTAGGAAGGAAGGAAAGGAAGAAAAGGGAGAGAGCAAAAAGTAAGGGGGTGAAGAATGATATGAAAGGTAGGCATTAGATAGGAGTTTCTAGGAAGTAGAAATAATTAAAGAGTGCTGAGAGAAAAAGAGATAAGAATTCAGTCCAGATATGGGAATGGATGGGTGGGGGTGGAGTGCCATTCACTGAGATAAGGAGCATAGAAGTGAGAGGTTTGGGAAAGGAAATAAGAACACATGATGAATCTAGTTTTGGGCTCAGGAGCTTATAAGACCTCTTGTATCTATTAGACTGACATGGCTAGTGCTGAAAAGCAAGCTTTGTGGTAGGAACCTGACTGCCATTAACATGTTTATGAAAGCTGAAGTTACTGCAAGCAATGAAGTCACTCAGAAGAGCATACAGAGGGAGAGAGCTGAAAGCAGAGCTTTAAAAAACTGCAACATTTGAGGGCTAGCTTCAAAGAGGGAATCCAGAGAACAAAATGTGTTTGGGGGACCAAGGAAAGATGATGTGACACAAGAACACAAGAAGAATCAAAGGCTTCAAAACAAGTAGTCTTTGTGATCAAACATGCACAGACAACAAGTAAGACAAAAATCAAAAAGTGTCCACTGTTTTTAGCAGAACAGAGACTTTGGGAAAACAGATCCAAAGTGTGTTAAAAGAAGCCAGCATAGCTGGGTTTCTGAGACATTTACACAAGATGGAAAGGAGGTATAAATCAGGAACTACATGGTGAGGACAATAGGGCTTTTTGTCATAGAAGGATTATGGCTCCTTCATATGGTGATGGACTTTGTCAATTAATAAACAAAAAAGTGACACACTACCAGAGTTTAGTGAATCAGGAATGGGTAGGATCCAGATGACACAAGAGGAATTTAACTGAAAGTAGAGAAGGGATCGCTTCCACTATGGTTGATAAGAGAAGAATGAGTGTAGGTACAGAATATTTTAAGTGTTTACATAATGTCAGAAATTCTGGTGTGTATCTGTGTCAAATCTATTAGGCAATTTTGAGTTCTTTCTTTTTTAAATTCCCTGGTACCTATTGTGAGGGAAAAAAAATTAGATGAGCAACAAAATCAGTACCAAAAAAAAATATTGGACCCAACAATAACAAAAGTCTGAAACCAGCCAATCTCTGAAATCCATGTGAACAGCTGCCTGCTTGCAATTGCAACTTGAATGTTCGTCACTTCAAATACACCATGTCCAAAACTGGTGTTTACTATGTTATCCACCTCACCTATCTGCTCACTGCACAAAACTACCCTGTAATCCTTTCCATCCCACCATGTGCCAACTAGGCTCTCACCTAAGAGACCTGCAATAAGATATCTACTACCTGTGCACCATTCACCAAGTATATTTAGGGTAAGCATTTTCACTTCCTCTGGAATCCTGCCCCAGCATTATTTTATGGTGGAACTTTTTTGTTACCATCTTTTCTAAAATATAGCCTTCTTTCACTGATTATTTAGCTTGCTTCATTTTTCTTCATTATACTTTTCTCACTTCTTTAAAAAAAAGAACTTGTCTCTTTAACTACTTTCTGTTGTACCACTTAGGCTGTTAGAGCACAGATTTTTTTTTTTTTGTGCATTACTATATCTCCAGTGTCAATCATTGTGCCCAGCACATGGTAAGAACTCTGTAAATTTGTATTATATGAAAGCAGGCACAACAGTCTTGGATTCCATCCTAGAAGTTTTGTTGGCAGGATAAGGTGCTATGACTGGTATCTGTTCTCTCTGGTGTGAAAAACACTTTGGGAATGTATAATCTGCTATATCTGTGACTCAAGTCCCTTAAGATATATAGATAAGTTGTGGATGTTGGAGGACATATCATGACGATGATAGAATAAATTTAAGGAACTCCTGTATTGTTTTGTTCTGTAGAAATTTACATCAAGAAAGATGCTGAGGTCTACCTGCAGAAGTATCTGAAGAGCTTTGTTGTAGCACATGGGTAAAACTTGCTCTGCCTCCAAATTTAGAATTGGTTATGAATCTCACCAGGGTGAAAAGCTCCAGCTTGACTAGAGAAGATTTTGACAGTCACACCTTCATAGACATAAAATTCTGTCCTGGGAGGATAGGAGCTCCCCAGTTCTGTTGGGCATTTCAGGTTGACCATGTCTATTATAGATTCATGTTTTTGTACCTCCCCTAAATTCTTATATTGAAACCAGAATGTCCAGTGACATGGTATTATTAGGTGGGTTCTCTGGAGGTACTTGGGAGTAGACTAGATCATGAGAATGGGGTCTTCATGGTGGGATTGAGTGCCTTTATAAAAGAAGAGACTCAGGGCATAGCCAGCAACAGGGCCCTAACAAAACCTCACCTTGTTGGTACACTTCTCAGCCTCCAGAACTATGAGGAAAAAAATTTCTACTGTTTACACCACCCAGTCTATTGTATTTTTGATGTATGTAGCCAAACTACCAAGACAATATGTGAGGGGTGTATTGGTATTAACTTGGACTTAAGGAGAGATAATAAGAGGCCTGCTGGGCTCCAGTCCACTGGAAAACTTAAGGGCCCTCCCATTTTCTCTGCCCTTTTCATTGTCTGACATCACATGGTCCTGATGTACAATGCCTGCAGTATTGTGACACCCTCTCTTTGTGACTCTCACACAGTCAGCCATACCAACATTTTTGATTTAAACATTTTTTTTCCATTATGACCTATGCATGTTAAAATATACATAACATGCTACAGAATGTGAAAATGACAGTGGAGTGCTGAGAGAGAAAGAGGTAGAAGGAAGGGAAAGAGTGGCTAAGAGAACAGGCTCTGAAAAACATTCAACCCTGTTGTCCTTGTTGATAGGAATGAGAAGCATCAGTGGATTAGTGAGAGACATCTGATCCTGCTCAATAAGTGATCCTTAGAAAAATTCCGAGGTAGTTTCCCAAGTCCCCACTTCCCTTAGATCTCCTTGCAAATTATCTCCCTATCTTGTATCTCCTATCCATCTTCCCAATCCCCTGTCTGCCACCTCCTCAACATGACCAAGTCTGGTTAGGACAGGGATATGTGAGAGCACAACTGCCTCATCCTTCCTGACATCCTGACATCAGTACTTCCTTGTCTTCATTGGCAACTGAAGGCCAATGAATCCCTGGAGGAGATGGAGACAGAGGGAGAAAGAGAGAGAGCTTAAACAGAAATAAATAACAATACCAGGTAAAAGAGTCAGGAGAGATGAAGTTTAAAAAGAGAAACAAAAAAAAAGAGAGAGAAACAACAGACAGATAAAAGGCCCAGACATGAAAAGACACTCAGATACCAGAGCTGTAGACAGTAAAGAGACCAGAACATGCAGCTAAAGGAACACCTTCAATGAGGATGGATGTTCTGGTGCCTCAAGTTCCCTGCTCCAACCTTCAACCCCTTTTACCTGCTCTTGGGCTCGATGTGAGGAATGAGGACTCTAAAGAGCTCTCATTTGAAACTCTGCTCTAGAGAACCCTGATTCTCTGGAGAACAATTCCAGCAACTTCTTAATGAGCTTCCTTGTGCTTTTGAACTCCCTAAGAGCTGAACATGTCTGAACACCTACTACTCAAGGCTATGCATAGCCCAATTCCCTAATCCTCCCAGGCTGGAGCACTGACATTCCCATGGGGCCACCTTGGTCTAGTCAGGCCACTCTCCAGTCTGTTCTCCCAACTTTTATGCTGTGTCTAGGTGAGAACCATATAGCATGACTTGGATTTCTGGTTTACACACAGTTATCAGATTCAAAAACCTCTCCAGGCCTCATGACCTTTTATTAATAAAACAAACCTGCAGTAGCCATAAACATACAATGAGTTAAATATATCTTTAAAACTGCCTGGCATATAGATAGTAATCTGTAAATGTATTGTTCTCCACCACCTGCCTCTAATGGGCTCTCCACCTAAAGACCTTGTCCCTTTATGTCTTCAAATCTCCCTAAAATTTAGCTCCATATCCTTTGCCTGTGTTAGTGTTCTGTTATCATCACTTTCTATCTTTTTTGGGTTTCCTGGAAACATCTGAAAGTTCTGAGAAGTGTGGTCTGCTGTTCCAGCTGCAAAGCTGATACTAACATACCTTCACAACTTCTGTGCCCCATAAGACCATGCAGCCAATGTCTTTGGCACTTCCTCTTTCTGTGAGACCTAAAAGAGATGTCAGAGAGAGATGCTGGGCTAAGTAATAAATGCTCCCTTCAACGATAGCAATAATCTAGGAATCTATCCTCAGCTATGTGAAACTCTAACAGTATTTTTAACATGAGTCTGAATTTCATCAAATGGCCTAAATTTTGCAGATACCTGATGACTGGTGTGTTAGAAAACCTAGAAAAGAAATTCAGAGACAATGACAGCAGGAAAGAGAAAACCTAAAATTGAAAAATATTTCCTTGTCATGCCAATAGGGGCAGGAGAGTGGAAGTAATATGACTGCTAACATCCAGTAGGTAGAGGTCTTGGTTACTTTTCTCTCATTGCTGAGACAAAATACCTGACACCCAAAATTAGGGAAATAAAGATTTATTTATCTTACAGTTTTGGAGGTTTCAGTCCAAACTCAGCTGGCTCTCAGGCAGGGTGGCATGGCTGAGGGGCAACCACTCATAGTGACCATGAGCAACAAGAGCTAAAGGACAAGAGAGGGGAAAAGCACACATCCTTCCCTCCCCTACATTGTATTCCGGCTCCCCAACTCTGGGTGAGTACAGCACTCACACAGCCAATCCCATCGCTAGACAACAAACCAATCACAAACAACTTCCATGACTGCATGAGACTTGGGGAGGGGGATCTGAACACAAACCACAACATTTCACCCCTGGCCCCCCAAGGCTCATGCACATACTTTATAAAAAGGACATCTCCAAGAGTTGCCAAAGTCCTAACAGTTTCAGCATTGCTGAAAAGTCCAAATCCCAAATCTCCTTCTCCTCTGAGATCTAAGACAAACTCTTAGCTGCAAGCCCCTGTATAAATGAAAACAAAGTCAAACACTTCCAACATATAATGGCACAAGATAAGAATTACCATTCCAAAAGGTATAAATGGGATACAAAGGATTGGGACCCAAGAAAGTCCAAAATCCAACAGGGCAAACATTAAGTCCTGGAGTTCCATGCTCAGGATCTGAAGCAATCTGGTTGTGAGCTCCAAATCTTGAGTGACTACACCACCACAGCACTTCCAGGGGTTTTAGCTCCCACAGCTTCTCCCTTACGCCCACTTTGTTCAGTCCTTACAGCTTTTCTTAGATGATCCACACTCGTGGCTTTTCCAAACTTCTGGGTTCTCCACTGCACCTTTGGCTTCACATTCACAGCTTCACACACTGCCCTCTCAAGGGCCTGGCCTTCCAGGCCTTCTGCAATCAGGATGGAAGTTGCCTAGACCTCAGAACTCATGCATTTTCCATGTTCCTAAAACCAGCACCATGTGATCTGCTGCCAGCTAGAGCACTAGCCAGGCTTTCCTCTCTTTTGGTTGAAGGGGTCCAAGTGCCTAGATCACTGAGAACTCTAAACCTGATTGTGAGGAACAAATTCTCTGTGTCACTACCATTCTGAAACCTGGTGAAGCCTTTGCCATTTTGGAACCTTATGTGGTCTCCACTGCCATTCTGGAACATGGCACCCTGTGGCTTTCTCCTCCAGACAAAGTCTTTTGCTTTTGCAGTTTTAAGGCTGCAAAGGGTGGCTTCCTGATGCCCCCAGGCCATCTTTTTTATTTTCCTGTTCCTTCTCATCAAGGGAGATCTCAGCTCTAGCCTTACAGTCCACAGCTTTACTTGAGCTTTCTTTCTTGCCAAACACATTTTAAATCACCCTGCTGGGCTCTTTGTTCTTTGAAACATAAATCTGACTAAAAGCTCCTAACAATAGCCATGCCATCATCTCAACATTCAACTGCCTTGAAATTCCTTCTGCCAGATTAATCAGTCCACTGCCCTTAATCTTAGTCTCAGGCAAAGTGTATGGACACAAGAAAGATGTAAACAAACTTTTTGCCAAGCCATTACACACATCATCTAGAGCCCAACAACCAATGCAGTCCTTCTTCCCAGCAGAAACTGGTCTTTACCAGCAGGCTTTCTATCAACCTTTTGGTCTTCTGAGCTCTGACCAGAATCTCCCATACAGAACAGCCTAACCTGTTCCAGCACCACTCTTTCAGGTGATATCCCCAAACCTTTCCAGACTCTTCCCACAAGCCATTGCCAAAGGTTCTTGAACCACATGGTTAGGTAAAGTCACAGCAACAACCCCACTCTTGGTACAAAATTCTGTCTTGGTTACTTTTCTCTCATAACTGAGACAAAATACCTGACACCCAAAATTAGGGAAGAAAAGGTTTGTTTATCTTACAGTTTTGGAGGTTTCAGTCCAAACTCAGCTGATTTCCAGGCAGGGTGATGTTGCTGAGGGACAACCATTCATGGTGAACATGAACAACAAAAGTTAAAGGATAAAAGAGGGGGAAAGCTGCCTCCTTCCCTCCCTTATATTGTATGCTGGTTCCAAGTCCTTGGGTGGGTATGGCACTCACACTACCAATCTCAGTGCTAGAAACTGAACCAATCACAAACACTAGATTCAGCCACTCCTGTTACTGCATGAGGCTTGGTGGGAAGCATCTGAATCAGACCAAAACAGTAGAGATTAGAAGTGTCTAAATGATTCAGCAGTACACAGAACAGCCCCTATAACAATAAACTACCTATCCATCCCACAAAGTCCCTATGCAGATATTAAGAAGCCCAGGATCATAGGAATGTGAAGTTGTAGATCTGCTATACAGTAAGTGATGGGTCTGCTTTGTCTTTCTGGACATCATTAGGACTGAAGAAACATGTCCTAATTCTATCATATGGAATTTAAGATGAATTCACCCTCTCTGAGAGATGTTCTTATTTGTAAATGAGTGATTTGTTTCTTTTTCTCCTCTCTTGCTCAATGTCTTTCCTCCTTGTCTTCCCTTCTTCCTCTCTAACTATCTAATAACATAACTATAACATGGACCTCAAAAGTGCTTTGAGAGTAAGAACCAACCAGTATTATAAATACCATGTGTGGACATATCTAAGTTATTCTTTACAAAATTGATCTTAGAGTATTTGAACAAAGCTACAAATATATTAACAAGTCCTGACAATCTCACAGACTCCTTCAGTCTCTAAATACATTCCTACTGATCTACATACCACCATCTACCTACACAATACTCTCTCAAACCTCCTCAACCCTGGTGATTTACCCAAACTATAAAAATAATTCTGTACCTATTGACATTTCTTTTCTTCTTGCTTTTGTGCTGAAATACACCCTTCCTTTTCCCCTTCTTCTGTCTTTCCCCCACCTTCCACATCCCAGATGAACCTCAAGTAGCAGTATAATATAGTATGTAAGGAGTATTAACAAAAGGGTAAAATTATCAAAACAAGTTTTAATGTTTATGATTGATGTATGGTTGGATCTATTGACATTGTTAAAACTATTAGAAATGCTCACCTTTCAATGTAATGACAGGGCCCAACTCAATCAAACAGAATAGGTTCAAGTGGTAAACAATACCTCTCGACAAATGAAGCCAATAATAATAGCACCTAACTAAATATTTATATCAACAACAAATTCCCTCTGAACACAAAAAAAAGAACATGAAAAAACAAGGCAATTAAATGTCTCCAAAGATCCCCAATTCTCCCAAAGCAGACCCAAGGGGCAACAATGGTGAGGAAAGCAAACACCAGATAAATGAATTATGCAAAATGATTAAATAAGAAGAAAAGAAACTCAGTAAGTTCAAAAAAGGCAACCCCCAAAACAGTGAAAACAGCCCAAAAAGAAAACTTCTAATCCAGACTAACTTATCCTGCTAAACCATCCATCAAAATTGATGAAAACATAAAGTATTAACAAAGCACACCTAAAGAGATTCATGAACATGAAGCAGCACTTGAAAAATACTCAAGAATATCCAGGACAAATACAATGAAGCCAACAACCAAAAAGTCAGATGAGATGAACACATCAAGCAAGGCAAGAAGTTAAACAAAAAGGGAAAAATAAAGGAATCAATGACAGAAAAAGAAGGCAATGACAGTAATAAGTCAATACTCTTTAGTAATAGCATTCAATGTAAATGACCTCAACACTTCAATTAAAAAACAAAGATTGACAGACTGGATCAAAAATAAAAAACCACCCCCTTTCCTCCATATGACCAGTGTGGGCAGAGAGAACCAGGAGTTCTGCCTCTGCCTGCTGGGCACCGCCACCAGAAGTCACTTTCCTCCGGGTGCCCAGCACAGGAGAGAAAACCAGAAGAAGACCCACCTCTGCCTGCCAGATGCTACCACCAGAAGGCCCTTTCCTCCACACACACAGTGCCAGCAGAGAGAACCAGAAGACCAGCCTCTGCCTGCCAGGCACCACCACCAGAAGGCCCTTTCTTCTGCATGCCCAGCACAGGCAGAGAGAACCAGGAAATCTGCTTCTGGTTGCCAGGCATCACCACTTGAAGGCCCTTTCCTCCACACATCCAGCACAAGCAGAGAAAACCAGATCTGCCTCTGCCTGCCAGGAGCTGCCATTGAAAGGCCCTTTCCTCTACACACCCAGTGCAGGCAAAGAAAAACAGAAGATCTGCCTCTGCCTGATGGGTGCCACCACCAGAAGGCCCTTTACTTTGCATGCCCAGTGCAGGCTGAAGGAGACAGACAGACCCACCTCTGCCTGCTGTGTATTGCCACCAAAAGGCCACATCCTACAAGTGGCCAGTGTGGGCAGAGACAACCAGCAGATCCACCTTCACCTTCAAGGAGCTGTCACCAGAAGGATCCTTCCTGCAGGCAGCCAGCAAGAGCAGGGACACACATCGAGGTAAGCCCTGTGCATCCATAGGCCTCCATTGGAGGCCCTTTGTTCCCTCAGACAGTCATCATCCACTAGCAGAATCAGATAAACACATCCCTGTGTGTCTGCCACCATCATGGAAGTCTCAGTGTAGACACACAGACTGACAGAAGCAGCCCCATCTACATGCACTCCTAATTGTCAGCAAAGCCCCAGTGTAGCTGTATAGCTCTGGAGAAACCCGTTCCACACTCTGCTACCTCCCTGTAAATCTGGAATTAAAGCAACCCAGGTGCCTATCCCATCATCCTACACTACCAACATGAGAAGTGCCTGGAACCCCACAAAAAGCTTGTTGGGAAGAACCTAAGAGAATGTCAAAACAAAGGAGGAAAAGGCAAACTCAGATCTATAGCCTACACACAATAAGTCTGGGAGATATGGCCATGGAAGAAAATGGAAGTCACACACCTAAAATCTCTGAGAGAATAGCAGCTGAAGTAAGAAACAATTTAATGAGATTATAAAATCAGTCAAATCAGAAATAATGTCTCAGGTAAAAGAAGAAGTCACAAAAATACTGAAAAAACTGTTCAGCAAGTCTAAAGAAGACAGACAATAAAGAGGAGCATAGGAAAATGATGGAAACCTTGAATGAATGTAGAAAGGAATTTCAATGCATGAAACAGATTCAAAGAGAGATACAGGAAATTAAAAATTCAATCAAAAGCTGGAAAAACCACTTGAAAGAGACTGAAGATAAACTTTCAAATCTTGAAGATAGGATTGCAGCTAGTGATCATGAAAGGAAAGATCTCTTAAAAATAATACAGAATCAGGAACTAACAACTCAATGGCTGCAAGATGAAGCAAAGAAGCATAATTAAAGAGTGATAGGTATCAATGAAGAAACAGGGGTCAATACAAATGAAATTAAAAGGATATTCACAAAAGTAATAGAAAAAAATTTCCCAAACATGAGAAATCGATCTGGCATGCAGATAAGTGAGGCAATTAGGACTCCAACTAGCCATAACCAAAGTAAATCTACACCCAGACATATAATAATCAAGATCACAGAAATTCAGCATAAGAACAGAATATTAAAAGCTGTTAGAGAAAAGAGACAGATCACCTATAAAGGAAAACCAATCAGAATCACAGCAGACTTGTCAACATAAACCAGCAAGTCAAGAAGAGTTTGGAGTGAAGTGTTTCAAACTCTGAAAGAAAACAACTTCCAACCTACCCAGCAAAACTATCTTTCAAAATTGATGGAAAAATAAGATACTTCCATGATAAAGAACAACTGAAGGAATTCATGACTACCAAACCAACCCTACAGAAAGTGCTAGAGAATATTCTAGAGAGAGATAAAGATGATCATGGTTCCAGGAACATCAGCAGAAGAGGATCACCAAACAAGACAGGCAATTGAAAGAAGGGGAAAAGTGAAGGGCCAACAACAGGAGGATAGCAGGGCAGAGACAAGCCAATGCTAGTTGTAACCATTAATGTAGATGGCCTCAGGTCAGCAATAAAAAGAAACAAGATTTACCAATATACTGTATACAAGAAACACATCTAACTGGAAAGGAAATTCATAGACTGAAAATCAAAGGAGAGAAAACAATTGCTCATGTGACAGGAAACCCAAAAAATAAAAAGCAAGAGTAACTTGCCCATCAACTGCAGAATGGATAAGAAAGATGCAGTATTTTATGCAGTGGAAAGCTACCCAACTAAAAAGTAGAATAATCTCAAGTCTCCTGTAGGTAAATGGATGCAACTGGAGATCATGTTCATGGCCAAAACAGTTCAAACTCATACACGTGAACCCTAGCATAAGAAATAGAAGGAGTTAATGGGATCCAAAAGCAAAATAGTTAATGTAAGAGCAAAGGGGAAGAAACACCTGGGAGAGAAAGGTAGATACTACTGTCAATTTCTTATTGTCTTATTTTGAATTCTTGCATTGTTTACACAATTTTGTTAGGTTTGGCTTTGTTCTGTGTTGTTTTGTTAAATTTTATGCTGTCAGGAGGTAGGGGCAGTTACATTGAATATAATGGAATATTTTATGGTAATCATGGTTCCCTATTATATTGCTTTGAAGTCTTATAATGCTTTCATTCATTTGATTTGTTTTATTCTGCTTTGTTTGGTTTTATTCTGTTTTGTTTGATTTTATTTTGTGTAATGGTATGAACAGCTATTTTGAAGAAAGCAAGACATTATGGCAGCCATTGCTGATTTACAATCATCTTGCTTGAACTCCTACCATGCTTTTGTTCTTCTGTTTTGATTGGTTCTATCCTGTTGTGTTTTATTTGATTTTATTATGTATGATGGTATAAGCAAATTCTTTGAGGAAAATAAGATATTATAGTAGCCTTGGTTCATTTCCTGTTATTTGGTTTTGAGGTCCTATAATGCTTTCATTCTTTCGAATGGTTTTATACTATTTTCTTATGTTTGATATTATTGTGTGTGAAGGTATGCTCAATTGTTTCAAACAAAAGAGACATTATGGTAGCTACTTTTGATGTCTGATTGTCTTGTTGTGAAGTGCTGTGTTGCTTGCATTGTTCTGTTCTGACATGCTTTGTTCTGTTCTCTTTTGTTTATTCTCTTTAAAAAAATATAAAAAATTTTTAAAAATCGAAACTCCAAAGTCTGTTGCATTCAGCAAATTCACCCAATACAAAATTAAATTGTCCAGAACATATTAAGAATTGAAAAACATCAAGCCCCCCAAATTCAAAGACCCTCTCCAAAAATGGGCATCTGAGATGAACACACAGT
Source organism: Hydrochoerus hydrochaeris (assembly GCA_004027455.1). Lineage (NCBI taxonomy): Eukaryota > Metazoa > Chordata > Mammalia > Rodentia > Hydrochaeridae > Hydrochoerus > Hydrochoerus hydrochaeris. The sequence continues at coordinate 22,748 of PVLA01015636.1, forward strand.
TCTCAGAGAAAGATATACAAATGGCAAATAAACAAATGAAGAAATGTTCGCCATCACTGGTCATTCGAGAAATGCAAATTAAAACAACATTGAAATTCCACCTCACTCTGGAAAGAATAGCTGCCATCAAGGAATCAACTGATAACAAATGTTGGCGAGGCTGCGGGGGAAAAAAAGAATACTGCTCCACTGTTGGTGGGAATGTAGACTGGTGCAACCATTACCGAAATCCATATGGAGAATTCTAAGAACACTAGGGTTGGAAGCTCCATTCAAGCCAGCTATTCCCCTCCTGGGTATTTTCCCCGAAGAACTAAAAAGTTCATATCACAGTGATATATGTGCACCCATGTTCATAGCTGCACAATTTGTGATAGCTAAATCCTGAAAACACCCAAGATGCCCATCAACTGCAGAGTGGATGAAAAAGATGTGGCACTTTTATACAATGGAATATTACTCAGCTATAAAAAAGGATGATCTTGAGGCCTTCCTAGGTAAATGGAGACAACTTGAGACTAATCTCATTAGTGAAACAAATAAGAATCATATTTATAAATATCATGTTGTGTCTCTAGTGTAAAAAGTATTTCAGAACTACAAGTGTAATAAAAACAAAGTGTGTAATTTCTATTGTAAAAAAGAGAGGAAAAGAAAGTGCTCTAAGGGCTATAACTGCATGTGTGTTTCAGTGTGTAAAATAGATGACCATATTGCTGAATCTTTGTTGGATCTTTGAGCAGAACTGTTTGCAGTCTGACTGTTTGAATGTTTACTATGTACCTTTTAACTTTGTAACTTGAACAACTACATCCAGGATGACAGTATGCAATTTATAAACTACTGATTTCTTACTGGGGCTTTTTCTCATTTTCCTTTTTTTTTCTTTCTTTCTTTTAGAATTCTGTATTGTTGCTACCCTTTTTTCTGTTTTTTTTTCTTGTCTTTAAATAAAATTTTTAAAATGTATAATTGCTATTGTAAAAAAAGAGGAAATAGGAAGCACTATAAAAGATATAGCTGCATGTATGTTTAGGTGTGTGGGATTGATATCCATATTTCTAGGCTCTTGTTGGATTGTTGAACAGATCTGTTTGCACTCTCACTGCTTGAGTGTCCACTTTGTGTGCTTTAATTTTGTAACTTGAAAAACTATTTCTAAAAGAACAATATGTAATTTATCAACTAGTGATTTCTTACTGTTTATCTTCTTTTCTTGAAATTCTGTAATAGTTCTATCCTTTTTCTGTTTCTTTCTCTTTAAATAAGAAACTTTAAATTGAAAAACTGTAAATCAAAGAGAGACAATATTCCAAGAGCCTAAAAGCAAGAATTGACAATAATTTTATTTTTAGATGAAGTAAACTTCAAGGTAAAACTCTTCAGAGAGGGTAAGAAAGTTGTTATAAATAAATTAAGGAAACAATTCAATAGGAAGAGATGGCAACTATAAATGCATTGAATGTCAGTTCACCTACCTTCATAAGACAAACATAAAAAGATCAAATAAACAAACACAACCCATTTATAGTGAGTGACTTTATGCCCCACTTTCACAATAGATTAAACCAAAAAAAAAGTCAGAGCTGAACTACACCTTCCAA
>PVLA01015637.1:5734-17151 GCA_004027455.1 Hydrochoerus hydrochaeris
CTGCAAGCTAAAGAAATCTTTCCTTCCTTCATTTTAGGCATCAAGTATTTTGTCTCAGCAATGAGAGAAAAGTAACCAAGACAGTCATTTATGGATTGGAATTTTCCAGGTTTAATGAGCTCTTCTACTTATTACCCAAAGACTCTGACATGACTAAGAAATCTATGTTTTCTGCTGGTGTTCCATGTGGGTTGTGGTGATGATTGTGGCACTGCTGCTGGGACTTGTGCCAGTCCTGCCAATATCATATGTCCTTATTCTCTCAGATACTAACATCATCACTCTCACCAGCACTTTCTCATCATTATAGTTGATAAGTAATATTAATGCCTAGAGAATATTGCCCAGAAATTTCTCACAAGTCCCTCCTAGGTTTATAGTTTTTTAACTATAGGGGAAAATGCAAATACTAACTTAAACTATAGACACACAACAGGAAACTAATCTTACAACAATACCACACCTAACAGTTCATGAAGTCATTGTCAGGCAGACAGTATCCAGGGCCTTTTTGATATGTAGCCATTCTTTTCTTATGTAGAGAAATCTACTCCACTAACCTGGAGACAGCCACGTGAAGACTTGCTGTTGTTTCTCATCTATCAATACAGGTCACTCACTCACTACTCTTCACAATGCTGTCAACCTGCCAGCATCCAAGGGCACAGTGACATTCTTTGTGAAAAGCACCAACTTTGTGCCTCACCTCAAACTCCACATCTGTTAGTCCCTTTCTTAACAGTAAGTTTGTCATTCCTACCACAAACGGTGAGAAGCAGTAGGCAGGTAGTGATTAAGAGCTTAGTCTCTGCTACCAGGTTTCCTGGGTCAAAGTCTGTATCACTTAATAGCTGGCAATTTATTTAACTTCTTTGTGCCTTGTTTTCTTAATCTGTAAGGGAACAATAATTAATGTTGGTTTTCTGGGAAGAATGTTGATTTAAAATACTTTTAACTGTATCTAATATACAGAAAGCATTAAATTAGTATCAGTTGATATAGAGAAAAATGGTATTTGCAGTGAATGGAATTTCACATAGAAGGGGCACATATGCTGGAAATACACATCAAATTATTATTTTCCTTGTTATGTTTTCAAAGTACCAGAAACCAGCCAGTCAAAAAGGGATTGTAGTCTGCTGTCAGTGTGCTAAAGGAAGATTGCTTGGGCCCTGAAATCAGACCAAGTTATGACCATCAGGATTCTCCAGCCATAGCTCTAAGAGGATCATACCAGTACATCAACTTAAAGCCTGGTGAAAGTTACATAAATCCATGCTGCAAAACTAGGTGTGGGCAGTTTACTTACCTAAATACATAGATAAATAAAATTTGGCCTTCTGAAAACATTCTGCATTAATAAGATCAATTTTACTACACAAAATGGACATGTACTATAACCCCCCTAAGTATATCATGGCACATATTACAGCATTGTAACTGCATCTACATTTCTGTCTCATTTGAACCTGAGACCTTTAAGGGTGAGCCAGGTTGTTCCCATCTTTGTATCTAAACCTAACAAAAGATACTTTATAAATGAATGATTGCCTCTCTGATGGTCAGCTTTTCCATTGCTAGGATGAAACACCCGACATGCTCAATTTAATGGGGAAAAAGTTTATTTTGTCTCAGTTTCAGAGGTTCCAGGGCCTGGCAGAGAAAATCTGCCCATCTGTTAGCAGGCAGGAACCAGAGGAGGCAGGAGGAGCCAGGGAGGGAGGGACAACTCCAAAGGCGAGCCTCAGTGATATGACTTCTCCGGTGATCCACCCTCCTCACAGTGCAGGTGTCTAGGAACTCATCTGTGTGGTAATTCACTCGTGAGCACAGCAATGTCCACAATCCAAGCACTTCCACAAAGAGCCAACCACAGACCATAACAGAATCTATCATGAGTTTATTTGGCATTTTAAACTGGAAATTGGTGGCTTTTGCATTTATTTAAGTGTATTTACTAAATTCTTCAAATTTTTGGTCAGTGTTTACTGTGTCAGGTGCTAGTTCTAAGGCCAGATACAGTACTAAACAGAACAGGTGAAGTTCTCCCTTATAAACTTTATTTGCTATTAGATAGAGATATGAATAATGAGACTAAAGAGGCAATCATACATAATTAATATGTGTGAAGAAGAAAGTAAGGTATAAAGTTGAGTGGTACAGGTCAGGGCCTATCCCCTCCACATTCAAGGGGCCCAATAAGAAGTCTCGAGTGGCTGCAGTGGAGATAGCTGGGTTGCTTGGCAGGGAGGGGAGGTAAAGTTGTTAGGAGTGAAGTAATAAACTCAGACAGAGGGGCTGGTTCTCCAATCATGCAGGGAACCTGAGGCAGCTGTATTCAGCTGTTACTCTGAGATAGGATGCCACTGCAGGTCTGGAGGTTTTAAAAATGGATCTAGATGACATTTTAAAGGGTCTCTCCTTTTAAAGTGAGTAAACAATGCTCTATTGCTTTCCCTGAGCAGTATTAAAAGAAATTCCCACTCACTAGGCTTCTGGAGGTGCAAGAATGCATATTAAGGAGCAGAGGTGAGACTGGAAGCCCTGATCAGACATGTAAAGTTTACTGTGCTTGTTAGATAGGAGAAAAGGAAAAAAGGGGGAAAACAAGAACCAATAACTCTAAAATTTTAATTTTATCATTGCTCAAAGTTTGAAGCTAATGAATAATTTCTAAATCCATTTCCTGGGGGTACCATCATGAACTCACACAAATGCAACAAGGCATTTCTCCAAAAATACACAAATGGCCAACAAGAACAATAAAACATGGTAAACCTCAGCAGTCACTCAGAAAAGGCAGTAAACACACACCAAGAACACTTGACATCTATTCAAGTAGCTATAATATAATAAAACAGATGGTAGCAGATGTCAGTTAGGATATGGGGACCTTCTCTTGTTAAGGACAGGAATGTAAACATGGGTAGTGTCTCACAAAAGTTACACACAACCACCATTGCTCCAGCAGCCCTCCTAATGTCTGTGCACTACAAGCAACCCAGATTCCTTGAACAAATCGTGCCTTTACACACCTTCCAGAAATTATTTATCCAGTACTTTTCCATTTTTCATTCCTTTTTTATTCTTGGATCTTCTATTCAAATAAAATGACAAATTGCCTAGTGAAGACAAGTATCTGTAGTGGTAACTAAACCTATCTTAGTTACAAACAGGTCTGCAGTCCCCACAGGTCCCTTATAGGTCATGAGTGTAGCCTTCTGCTACAGCACCAGAGTGAGGAGGGGGAGTTCACTCCAAAACCACATTACTGGGAGACACCCAGGGAGGGCTGCAAGCTCTGGTCTCAGGTGGAGGAGGAAGCAGGAGGGGAAAGGGAAGGGATGTATAAGAATTAAAATGTGTTACACACATGTACCAACTACTCATGATGAACACAATCACTGTGCACTGCAAACATGTACCACTAAAAACCAAAATTAAAAAGAGCTTTCAGTCACCATTTGGAAAGATTAGGAAACATGGATCCAGACTGCAAGTCAAACTTGTGAAATGGCTTGTCCTTCAACTTCCCAGTATTTATTTGCATGTTTGCTTCCTGGTAATTTTAGTGTCAAGAGAACATTAAAATCAAAGAAGCAGAGCAGAGGGTGCCATGTCCTGTCTGAATAGCAGCGTGCCCTGCACTGAAGACAGAACCTGTCTCCTAATTTGGTCAGCCTGCCAGGAAGACAACATGGGAAATAACATGAGCAAGCCATCCCCAAACCAGCCATGTGTAGCTACTCCTATCTGCCTTGGTCCTCATGCCAGAAGAGCAAGGATGCTGAGACACATGTGAAGACTGAACTGGGAATCAGGGTGAGAAGAGGGTCCCTGGGCACCTGGGCGGGGCAGGGGGGATAGGACCAACCTCCCTGCTGCCTGCTGCCAGTGGGCAGCAGCCAAATGGCAGTGAGCCAACACAAGCTGCACTCCTGGAGACCTGGGACAAACCGAAGTCACCCAGGGACTGGCCACACCTGCCACTTGCAGGCAGCAGCCTGCATGGCCTCCTCCCTCAGGACAGCATGGCTCCGGGCTCCACATTGGCAGAGTCCTGTTTCTTCGACTGGGGATTTCAATGTGCATACTTTAACTTCCTGAAAGACCTCATTTCAAAAACAATACTTAAAGATTAAATTCAGATTTAAGTAAGAAAAGAAAGGCTTCTACTTTGACTGGCACAGAGCCCTTCTGACATGTGTAGATAAAGATCTGGTTTTACAGTTACCCAGAGGTGAGTGGAGGAAAGATGAAGACTGGCATGGCCTGGCCCTCGGGGAAGCTGTGTAATAGATAGAGATTAATCACAGTCTTCCTCAGCTCTTACACACTGTTCAAACGTTTCCTCAGCACTTTCTTAAAACAAGGAGGTAAGGCCGGGGATTTAGCTCAGTGCACAAGCACCTGCTTATCAAATGCAAGGTCCTGAGTTCAATTCCTAGTACCCATTCCCCAAAACAAAACAAAACAAAACAAAATGGAGATAAATTTAAGTGATGAGTCATTTTTTGGTCGAGGCCACATGCACTGATATTTAGAAATTATGCTGCACTGTGTGCCTGGCAGATCCTTCACATCAGTATGGATCCCCTGAACAGTGGCTATGACCCACAGCACAATTCTTTCCTTCTGGAACTTAGGACAACCTCAGTTCTTGGTATGCTCTGGAGAGCTGGGTGTCTGTGTCAGCCAGGAAGCCACCCGTCTATGTGTGCAATGCTCCCATCTTAGCATGGAGCTGCAGAGCCTTGCAGAGGTGGTTGTCATGATTCTGCAGAAACGGGAGCAGGAAGCTCTTCTCAGTATTCAATGTGGAAAGGGTAGTCTTTGTGATTTTCAGTTCTGAAAAATAGAAAAATAATAGAAAGCAAAGAATTATTATATTTTAAAACAAACATTTTAAAAGATGCAGCTAGGTATCTGTAACTCCCTAGTGTATAAATTAGTCCTTGGCTTCATTCAGTGGACCACCTTCAAACCAGAAACAGTTATGACAGGAAGTTATAGTTAACCTAAAATGTCTATTGTAAATGTCTTTCAGGAACCAACCATCTAATCTGAACAGCACAGTAGACCCTTGAGTTACAAGTGGGGTGACATATGAACAACCGGGGTTATGACTGGAAGTTCAGTTTTAACTTATAACCAAAGTCTGGGTTATGCTGGCCACTTGTGCTCCCAGGTGGTCTGATATGGACTGAACCCATAACGAGTTCTGGAAGGAACACTGCCACATCCTCTCCTGCATGGAGTGAGTTGAGGGCCCATGTCTCTTTAAGGACACTAAGATCTAGCTGGGTCTGGCATAGAGAACTCTAAGGCTGCACAGAGGAGCCTGAGCCTTCCACTATTACAGCAGCCCTCAGGAACACACTGCATTCCCAAGTCAAGGGTGCATAGCACACTGCTTCACATAAAAAGCAAGTCATACTCACATGGGGAATGTCACCAATCAGAGATTCTTTTCTAGACTGGAGATGTCACTCATATCTTGCTCTGTTAATTCAAAATCAAATACCTGGAATCAAAATAAAATATGAATAGGAAATTTAGTTGAATTCACATATACTACAGCATATACTAAACCAGCAATGGACATAAAGATAGAAAAGAAATTCTGCATTAGACACAGATTTCTCCTGAATTACAGTAGTGAAGGTTCCCACAAGGCACTTTAGGTGATGATCTGACTGGTACTGGCTTAGTCTGTTGGCGTGTAGGAAATGCTGGGCAGATGGAGTATCTACTACCTTACTTTATGGGAGTAGAGAGCACATAAGGATAGTTAAAAGACAGAAAAGAACTTTTTTTACTGATCCACCTTCTCCCTCAAAAGACAAACCACTGTTCCCCACATCACACCAACTAGGAAGTCACTTGGACCCTAAAACCTTGAGCTCTAGCAGCACCTACATCATAGAAATATTTTTCCAACTAATCACATTTTGTTCTTTTAAAATAGTATCCTAACCTCTTCCTCTTGTTTGCCCCTTAACATTCTCAAAATGAAGCCCCACTTCCAAAATAATAGCATTTCATGAGTGTCACCACCACAGGTGAGGGGCTGAATCAGAGAAGGAAGGGATTCTCAAGAGATTCTAATGTACCCTGAGGGGGTAAGAGACTATGGGACCCCAACACCTTTGCTCCACAAGACAGACACTCTGAAGCCAAGAAAAATCACTTAAATAGGAATTTTAATGGGAGTGGGGATGGGCAGGCAAGATAGTAGACTGAACTAGGGAGAAAAGTCAACAGCTCTAGAAGACTCCCTACAGCCAAGGGTGGAGAGCTGTGGTAAAGCACACTCGCTGAGGGCTCTGGGGGTGAAAAGCAGGCACTGGCCAGCACTTGTGGTGGCAGCCTCTGCCCAAAGGATGAGCTCCTGGCATCCCTGGCTGCCTCCCCCTTTCCCCATCTTGGGCTGAAAGGAGAAGATGCCAAGTGTAGGGGAGGAGGGCCTGTGTGGAAGGTTTACCAACATGACACAGAGGAACAGACCCTGGCTGTATCATGGTCACAGTGCTGCTCCCTTCTGCAGCTAACATATGAGCTAAAACTGTAACAGAAAGGAAGAAAAGCACCCGCCTGGATGTTCTCTTGAATTTGGTGTGGGGTGACAGATTTAGGGATCATGATCACATTTCTCTGGATCTGAAATCGAATCAAAACCTGCAAGAGAAAGGAGAAAATAAGTCTGTGTTACATACAGGAAAATCCTATGAAGTCAAATCTAAGTCATTTTCCTAACAACTTTCAATAAAAGTTCCCAAGTATCTTTCATACTGACATCCTTTAGAAATCAGGTTGGCACACTCTAAACAGATCTGTCAGTGTACCAGTGAGCACTGTCACAGGCCTAAGGAGAAGGTCAGAAGACCTGTCTGCACCTTCATTAGAATTCCTTACAATGCATCCAGTCTCACAAATAAATTGGACATTAAAATAAAAAAGTACAATGGAGGATTTTTCTCTTCCCTTCCACACTAGCTGTCCATACAGCTTCTGGGGCCACAGAGATGCCCAAGAGCCTGTCCTGTACATGAACAGGCAAGCAGGCAGGGTGCACGGACTGAGAGAGGGGATATGGAAGCAACCAGCCCCCTGATTCACATTAGGAAGTTCCGGTGCATTACTAACTCATTTAGGGGACCAACCCGTTCAGGAACTGGGGAGCCTCAGGACTCCAAGAGGAGAGGACACAAAGAGGATGTGCACAGCATAGGACAGCCATGCCTATGCAGGAGTCTTGCCATGCTCCTCTGCAATCCTCTGGATCACAGGGTCATCCAGCAAGTCAACCCCCTAGCTGGAAAGACACACAAGATGGTGATGAGCTGGAACATCTGACAAGGACACTTCTTATGAAGGGTGAAACCTTTCTTTAGAACAAAATGTTTATTATTTTCTCATCAAAATAATCTGATCACTGTTGGGAATTTTAGTGATGCACATAGCCCATCACTGCTAATCTGTCATCTGAAGATAACCACTGTTAACATTTTGGGGAACATAGCTTCACTGAATAACTTTTCATGCATTATTTTGCAGTGTTTTGTTTTGTTTTGGTACCAGGGATCAAACCCACAACTGCACACTTGCAAGGCAGGCGCTTATGCCACTGAGCTAAATGCCCAGCCCCCTGTTTTTTTTTAAAGAGGTGGCACCATCAGAGAACACAGGACAATAGTATTTCCAATGACAAAAGGGCTTGCAAACATCCCAGCTTTCTACTGGATATAATAGGGTCCACAGCACCAGCAATCAATATTTGTTGATGTTGATAAAAATCCAGAAAACCTTAGCCATACATTATGGGAAAAGCTGCTACTGTTTTCAGGTGGGAACTTAATGCAGCAGACTTTATAAATGGCCATGGCACGCTATCCCACAGGAGCTGTTCAGGTGGAGGTAAGACCCTAATAACAAGTAACTGCTTTATCAGAAAGCATTAAACAATTCTGAGGTGTTATGACTGTGTGTCTATATGTCCCCAGAGCCTTACAGTGGGGCTTTTCCAGAGGTGGCTGGGTCTAGACTGTGTGGCTGATTCAGGGTGCAATGGTAGGCCTTAAGGCACAAGGGTTACAGTGAGCACAGCCCACCCAAAACAGCCTTGGCAAGACATGAGGGATAGAAAGCTTCTCTCATCCCTTGCTTACTTCTACTGTCTGCTGCCTCCCATGGCCTGGATCTCCTCTGTGATTCCTCTCTAGCACTCACCGTGCCTGGCACCAGTCAACTATGGACTGAACTGCTACAAACTGTGAGATGATTAAACCTTTTTTCCTTTAACTTTGGGTATCAATATTTTGTCTCAGCAATGAGAAAAGTAACTAACATAGAATTTGGTACCAGATGCAGTCACTCTGGAAATCAGGGTGGTGATTCTGCAAAAAACGATGTCTGAAGGTCCCATTTGACCCAGCTGTTCCCCTTCTAGGTATCTTCCCAGAAGAATTAAAAGCATCATACCACAGTGATATATGTGCACCCACGTTCATAGCATCACAATTTGTAGTAGCTAGATCTTGGAACCAACCTAAATGCTCATCAATTGAGGAATAGATAAAAAAGATGTGCTACTTTTATACAATGGAGTACTACTAAGCCAGAAAGAAGGACAAACTTGAGACTTTTATAGGTAAATGAATACAACTTGAGTCCATATCATAAGTGAAATCAGACATGCATGTGTAAACATCATTCTGTTTCACTAGTGTGAGAAGCCAAAAGAAAGAATGCATGTATATGAGTATACATATGTAATATAGTTAAAAAAGTTATACTACTGACTTCTGAGTTCACTGAAGAAAAAGGTTTGCACTGGTACTGCTTGGACAACAGAATGCCAAAGTCTTGTGCTCTGGGTGACTCATTTGGAGATGGCAATATGTGTACCATTGTCCCAACTGTGATTTGAAATTTTATTTTTCTCCTGATACACAATGGATTTTTAAAAAAGAAAGAATTTAGTGCTAGAGAAGTGGGGTTCTTGCTGTGACTCTATATATGATATTGTGGTTTAGGAACCTTTGGGACTGAAGAGTTTGGGAAGATTTGGAGATGTGGGCTGAAAGACAATAACTGTTCTCTATGGGAAACTCTGGTCAGAGCTCAGGAGACCAGAAGACTGACAGAAATGCAGGCGGTAAAGACCAGGTTTGGGAGCTTTCTGCTGGGAAGGAATGCACTGGCCACTGGACTCCAAACTGTGTGTTACACCATGGTAGAAAGTCTGTCTGCATTTTGCTCCTGTCCAGAGACTTGGCCTGAGACTGAGATTAAGGGTGGTTGACTAATGAATCTGGAAGAAGAAATTTCAATGCAGGCTAATGTTGAGAATCAAGAGCAAAGGCCCCAGCAGGATGATTTAAAATACTGTTAGTTTGGCCAGAAAGAAAGTTATGATCTGCAAAGATGGAACAGAGGTAAAACTCATTGCTGAAAAGACTAGCAAGAAAAAGCCAAGTATTTCAGAAGACAAAGAAAAGATGGCCTAGGGCCATCACAAGAAGCAGTAGGATACTACCATTTGCAGCCTCAAAATTATAAAGTGAAAGATTTTGCTTTGGGAAGAGAGCCCCAGAACACCATGTTCCAAAGAATGGCTGCAGCCTTCGGAAGTTGTACCTCGTGATTTGGTTCATCAGTACTCAACCCTTATAGCCAAGATAGAAAGAAGCCTGCCTGGCTACTGGTTCAGCTGGCAGCAGACCTTGGCATCATATATGTGTTGCAAAAATGCCAGAGTTGTGCAGTCAGGAAGGCCCACACTCAGATTTCAGAAGGCTTAGAGGTCAGGAAGTGTGCCCCTGAGAGGGCAGTGTGTGAAGCCAAAGGTGCTGTGAAGACCCCAGAAGCTGGGAGAAGCCAGAAACATGGATTGTCTGAGGAAAACTCCAATGAGGGAGCAGAGTGGGCTCAACAGAGAAGCCATAGAAGCTATAACCACCACAAATAATTAGGGACAGAGCCCCTTGGGGTTCACAACTTGCCACAGAGTGCTGATGGACTGATGCTGGAAGTTGGACTCTGGGCTTCGATGTTTGCCCTGTGGGATTTTGATCTTGCTTTGTTCTATTCCTTGCTATCTCTCAATTTGTAACTCTTGGAATGCGAATGTCTACCTTGTGCCATTCAATGTTGAAAGTGTTAAACCTTCTTTTCATTTCTATAGGGACTTACAGCTGAATTTGCCTTAAATTTCAGAGGAGACCTGGGACTTGGACTTTTTGCCAATGCTGAAACTGTTAGGACTTTGCCAACTTTTAGAGATTGACTAAATATCTTTTGCCTGAAGGGATGTGCATGAGTATTTTGTGGGGGACTAGAAGTGAATTGTTATGGCTTGTGACTAGATGCCCCACCTACCCATGTTTCCTGCAGTCATAGGTAGGGCTTTTTCAGAGGTGGCTGAATCTAGAGTGTGTGACTGATTCATGGTGCAATGCTAGGATCAAGGTCACTAGGATTAAGGGTGTGAGTGCTGTCTGCCCTGAGTAGTCTGCATAAGATACAAGGGACAGAAAGAGTTGTTGTTGCCTATTTCTTGCTTGCTTTTTCTGTCTTTTGCCCACCATGTATTGTTCCTACTCTGTGATGTTCCTCTGCCAAGCCTCCCTCCTGCCTTGGTGTCAGTCAGTTATAAACTGAAACCACTACAAATAATGAGCTAAATAAACTTTTCCTTCCTTCACTTGTGAGTGCCAGGTATTTGATCTTAGCAATGAGAAAAGTAACTAAGACACCAAATTTTAAGCACTGAGCTAGTGGTAGTTGTCAAAGTGTCCTGAGAGACACTGTACATGTTTTCTTGCCAGAGACTCAGGATTCCAGCCTAGCCATTCCCTTTGCTGATTCCCCACTCACTATGTTAAAGGCCTTGTCACACCCAAGTTCTGCCATGAAGTGTGACTCAGCATTCTGTGAATTCCCCAGCTGGTACCAAGACCAAATATGTCTGGCTCATTTCATATGCAAAACACACAAAAGAAAAATTTCAAGTATTTCAGCCTTTCCTGGGCTCCTAATATGTTCCAGGTATCAAACTATGGGCTGAGAACAGAAGACTACATAAGATGCAGGACTCACCTTAATTAGTGGGAAAGAATGAAAAGAAAATAATGAGAAGACACTGTGACAAGGGCTACGTGTAGAATATTAACAATAGGGTAAGGAGGGCTTTCTGGAGGAGGTAACAGTGGAGTGAAACTGCTGTTACCCAGCTGTTTAAAAAGCAACCTTGTAGAGCTAAAAAACAGTACACAAAGGCACAGAGACTGAAAAGCACACATTCTACCCTTGGGAACACAGGAGCTTCACATGGGTGAGCAATGGAGGTTTGCAGAAAGGAGAAATAAAGCCAGGGGCAGAGAAAGATCAGGCCAGCTGTATCTCAAAAACAGCCA
>PVLA01015638.1:0-24333 GCA_004027455.1 Hydrochoerus hydrochaeris
TGCTCGCCCAGGTGCGCCCTCATGAGGCTGTGGGGTCGAGCAGGTACCCAGGAGCGGGGCGGTAAGGAGCGGACGGAAGCACCCAAGTGGGCAACGCGGGGTCCTCCGCCCTCCGGGCACCTCGAGATCTCGTGACCCTCCCCAGAATCCTGAGCCCAGCGGCTCCTGACATTTCCCCTGGGGGGCCCGGGAGTCGGAGCCACGCACCCTCAGGCTTGGGTGGTTTCCCCTCCTAACAGCCCTCTCAGATTCCCAGAGTCTGGACACAGTCAGGAGCTGGAAAGATGGGCTCTCACCAGTCCTTTCTTCCCTCCTTTAGGGACTCAGAACCCACAGCCTTCCTCACCCAGGGCCTTGGCACCTGTCTCCTGCCGGTCCAGAGCCAGCATTTAGACTCCCCAGTCCAGGCGCTGGGGTCTGCCCCACCAGCATCTGGGAGCTGCTCCCCCAGCCATGCCCCTCCCCACCCCTGAACCCCGCCAGCCTACCGGGTCCAGCAGTGGGCTGCAGTCAGCACCCAGCATGGGGAGATGAGGGAAGCCCCGCAGTTGAATCGGCCCCGCTCAAAGAGGGCCACTTGCCACGGCTGGGAGTGGGGCGCACACTCTTCACTTTCTGGCCCCTTGTCACTGTCCTGGGCTGCGGGGAGGAGGAGTGGGCATCCCTGAGGACGGGGTGAGGACCTCACATGGTGCTGAGCCTCCCTGACTTCCTCTCCTGTTTGACTTTTCATCTGGGTCCTCTCCCATTTTGGGACAGTACTGGAGTTGATCCTAGGGGAGCCACATGGAGCTACATACCCAGCCCTCCTACAAATATTTCATTCTGATACAGGGGCTTGCTGAGTTACTCAACAGCCCAGGCTGGGCTTGAACTTTCACAGGCTCCTGCCCAGAGTGCTGGACTTGCAGAATTGTGCACATCACCCAGAGCCTGTTCCTTCAGAAGTCCTTCCTTTTTACGCTGAGGCCAGTTCCTCGCTGGCTTTTGCAGCTGCTCCCTGCTGTAAAACCCGCGCTCCCACTCTGCTTGCCATAGGAACCTGGGAGGGAGAGGAAGGGGACAAGACCAGAGCAGGCAAGATGTTCTTGGTGGCTGGGGTGCAGGCAAGGACACCAGGTACGGTTTCAGATGGGAGGGGGGTGTCACTTGGAACTAGTCACTCAAAATGACCAAACTGTCACAGCTATCAAGTGAATGTGGCCACTCAAAATGCATGACGCACAGTCCAGGCTTCATATCTCAGCCAAATTCATTGTACTTTGCAAGACACTGAGGTGGCTGCCCAAGGTCACCGAGACACACACACACACACCTGTGCACACAGCCAGGCTTGCAAACCAAGGCATAGGGGCAGAGAGCCAAAGTCTATGACATCCACATGGGTTACAGCTTCTAGAGCCACAGCAGGGGCGTCCATGGGTGCATATGCATGTGGGCAGTGTGGACGGGCGTGTGCAGGTATTGACACGTGATCCATGCACCCGTGCAGGGTGCTGGGTGTGGGTCAGGCCTGAGCTCCCAGGCGCCATTGTGGGTCCCAAGGTGCACATTTACATGCATGAGCTGGACCTTGGGTTCAAATCTGCTGTCTGTGAGACTTGAAGCAAACAATTTGATCAATCTGTGCCTCAGTTTTCTGATCTATGAAATAGGGGTGCTATTTAAAAGGACACATGGGTGTCTTTATGGGTGCCTTTATGGGTGCATACATATGGAAGCTCCCATAGGAGTTTTGGGTACAAGTATGGCCAAAGTCAGGCAGAGCTGAGGTCAAAACTGTGACTCATGCCCAAGCCACTCTGCAGGAAGTGAACGTCACAGATACCAACCTAAAGGGCTCGGGTGTGGGCCCACCTGGCCACACAGGCCTGGGGGTCGAGGATGGGGGACACTTAGCCAGAGATGCAAGAGGCTGGGGTGGCACACGTTTGCCCATTCTACATCAGCCCCTGAGCTGGCCTCATGGTGTTGAATGTCCGTCACTGGGTTTCACAGCAGGGTTCACATGCATGGGCAGGAGGGTTCTGCACACCTGTCCACCACACACGCACACTTACACCTACACACACACACACACACACACATGTCCACAGGATGGAATCATGTGCGTGCATCCAATCAGGGATGTTTCCAGCCCACAGTCACAACCCTGTACCCTGAGCAACATGGCTGTGTCCCCCAAGTTCATCCTGGGAACAGGGCCCCCTCTCTGCCCACCAAGGTCAGAAACTGGACCAAGGTGCCAGTGAGGCCTGGAGAATGCAGATGTGGTGGACCAGAGGCTTAACAAAGGAGGGCCGAGGTCGTACTGTGAGCAGGGCCAGGGTGCTGGCTCAACAGCTGGGCACCAGGCTGCACCTGGCCAGTCCAGGCTGGAAGAGGCCAGAGGCTCCCTCTGGCTGTAGCAGGCAAGTGGGAGGCAGAGGGGAAAGAGCACAGGGAGAGCCCCAGGGGAGGCTGGCAGCATGGGGGAGACCCGGGGGGCCCTGGGCTCCTGTGGGGGCAGAATGGTTAATGAACATTTAACCCCCAATTTCTCCAGGGCAGAGGCATTGGGTTACAGATGTTTCTCCCATGGGTGGTGGCACAGCCTGGCCTGGAGCTCACCTGCCAAATGGCCCCCTCCCTTGTCAAACGAGGGCTGTGGCCCCCACTGCTCGCGGATGCCATATGTGAATGCCAAGTGCTGTACCTGGTGCATGCTAGGTGCTTTAGCGATGCCTGTTCACCTGATGGGTACCCCATTTGATCCTCACCACAACCCCATGAGGTTAGAAAGGCTGTTGTTAAACCTGAATCACAGAGACGTGAAGGAACTAGAAAGTGGCAGAGGTGGGATTTGAACTCAGAACGTGTGCTCTTGGATCCTCTTCCCTGGGTGAGTGCTTATTATATGCATCCCCTACATGACACCATGGAGACACTGCATTGTCACCACAGGCAGGTGCCGCCTTGCACAGAAAGCACCTGAGGCCAGAGAAGCAAAGCAGTGTCCTCAGGGTCACACAGCAAGGAAGGGACAGCAGTGGGATTCAAACTCAGGCCTCTGTGTCACCACAGTTAGGGCAGCAAGAAGCCCAGATTGATGCAGCTCCTGAT
Source organism: Hydrochoerus hydrochaeris (assembly GCA_004027455.1). NCBI lineage: Eukaryota > Metazoa > Chordata > Mammalia > Rodentia > Hydrochaeridae > Hydrochoerus > Hydrochoerus hydrochaeris. The sequence goes on from PVLA01015638.1 coordinate 3,103, forward strand.
GGCTCTCTGGGTGGCAGGTAGCTCAGCTGGGCCGGGAGTGGAGTGATTAGGTGGCCTCTGGGTGAGGTGGGGGCTGGCAGGTCCCAGGGCCCAGCTGTTCCAGGGAAGGGAACCTCATGCTCCTGTAGCCCCAGTGTCGCCCCCTCTCACCTGCAGTGATCAGCAGGAAGGAGAAGGTGAGCAGGAGCCTCATGGTGGAGGAGGGACCTGGACTCTGCTGAAACCTGTGGTGGGGAGAGCGGAAACTGGGGTGAACTTGGATCCTTCTGCTCCCAGTGGGATCCTTCTGAATTAAATGCCACCTTGTCACCTGCTTCTCCAGTTGCCATCCCCTCCAGGTCCCCTGTCTCTGGAGGCTTTACTGTTCCCTTAGACACTGAGACAGCCCCAGACACCCTCACAGCCCACCAGACCCCAGCACCCTGCTGACAGCCTGGGGGAGTCTCACCAGCCTCAGAGCTTTGGTCTGGGTGCCCACCCCAGCCTCTTGTCTGGCCTCGTGGGTCCCTCTGCAGTTCACCACTCTCCAGCCTGACTCCGAGGGCCCCAAGCCTTGGGGACCCCAAGTCACCCCAGGATAAAGCCCCAGCCCCTCGGCCTCACTTCTGAGGATATGAGTGGTCCATCTGGCCAGTCTCTTGTGATCTTGACCTTTTCTAACCTCCTGGCCTCTCTGGGTCTCTGCCTCTCCCATCAGGCTGTGACCTGCCTGTGAGCTGAGCCGGGCTGGGACTGGATTCCCAGGCCTGCCCGGTGTAGGAGCTGCCTAGGGGAGACCTCTGCAAGCGTTGGGAGTGAATTAAAGTCCTTTCCCTCCTCTTCCAAGTTAGCATCTGTCTTTTGAGGCTCACCAGTTTCCTCTTCTGGGAGACCCCAGGACCTGACAGTGTCTTCTGGACCCCACAGTGCCCATCTCACCCCCATTACCACCCAGATGCCCGCAGGTGCTGCGCTGTGGCCTGTCTCTCCCATCCCACTCCATCTGAGGGTCCTGAAGGTGGGGCTCCGGTTAGCTCCTCTTGGTGTCCCCAGCACTGCCCAGCCTGGGCCTGGCACATGGGAGGTGCTGGAGAAGGTGCTCTGAACTGGCTTGAACCGTGTCTCCCGAGCTTGTCCTGGCTCGGGGACAAATACTTCCAGGTGTGTCCTCTTGATCCACTCCATTACCCCCGCTCCTTCTGGTGGCTCCAGGATATTTTCTTGGCTTGGGTTCAACTCAGAGTCACCGTAAAGGACACATGAACCTACCCAGTGCCCTTGACATTTACAGGGTGGTCTACATCTTCCTTCCAGAGTCCAGAGCTCTGGGTGCTTCCCTCCCCACCCCCTCCCCAAGTCCTTTCTCAAAGCTCTCACCCGCTCCGGATCCTCCAGCAGCATGTAGGGTGTCTTGGATTCCAGGAGAAGGGAGGCAGCCACCGGGGCGCCTGAATTTATAAGCTCCCAGCCCTCCCTGTGTCTAGAGGTGCGGTGGGGTGCCGTGCGGTGGGGTGGGGTGGGGTGGGGTGAGTGATGCTGGGTGGGGTAAGAGGTGGCTGTGAGGTTTACAGGCAGGGACGCCTCGGTGGCTGGTGGGGTGGGGAACTAAGTCTAATGAGCATTTATTGGGCTTTAAGTTTTGTCTGAGTCTATAAGAAGGCATTTCCCCCCAGAGGGAGGGACAAGAGCAGAGAATTGGAGGACGTCAAAATACAGAGCTTGGGATTTGGGGTCTTGAGCTTGCGGACCGAATTCTGGAGTCATAAGTCTTGTGCCTCAGGTAGGGTTCTGGATCTTGAATCCTGGATTTGGGGTTCAGATTTTCAATCAGGCTCTCAGATTCTGGATTTTGGGGTCTTGGGTTTGGCATTCACGACCTGAAGTCTGGAGTGTGGGTTTTGATGTCCGAGTTGTGGGATCTGGGTCCTGGAGCCAGGTCCTAGAGTGACCTCTGAGGTCTTGGGCTTGAATTCTGGATCTTGGACATTTGAATCTAGAATCCAGCTGAGGAGCTTGGAACCTGGTCTTGAGCTTGAAACCTTTTGCACTAGCTGTGTGCAGCCTGGGCCCTGGAGTACCAATGGTAATCCTTGGATTCTGTATTTTAGTGTTGTGATTCTAGAGTCTGGGCCTAGACTCTGATATCTGGAGGGTGAAGCATCGAGTTTCAAATCTTCCTTGCACATTTAAGAGACTGTGCTCAGATTCCCTGATTCTGAGATTGCCAGAATCTCTGGTGCTGGATATGAACGTAGAGACCAGAAGCCTGTGGACTTTATCCTGAACCCTGCATTAGTAGCGCTGCATTCTGGAGCTTGAGGTCTGGATCCTGCATTCTGGAAGTCAGACATCAACACTAAGATGATTCAAGCCTTCAGGAATTTGAAGCTGGCTGCTGGTGCCTCAAAACCCTAAAGGGCCCTAAGCAATTGTCTAGAGTCTAACTAATGAGCAGGTCCAGAGAGCAGGAGGAATCTATTACACGCGCGGACCTTCCCTACCTCTGCAAAGCCATGGTCTTTATGGGAAGTGTCTGTATGATTGGAGCTCAGCCCCTTTAGCACCATAGGCCTTCAAAATCCCTACAATATCATACTTTTAGATTCTAGGACCACAGGTCTCAAGACATTCCAGCAGTCTAGGACCTTAGATAGGTTGGAACCTAAAGATCAGGGTTGTGTAGATCCACCGAGCTCCCCACATCCGGGAACCCTGGCGCTTCCCCGGGCACCCGAGGCCCAGACAAGCAGGCACTGTAAAAAATCAGGTCTGCAGACTCGCAGTCACGCCGAACCCCCAGGCTGGGAGCTACACTAAAGTCTTTTAGTCCCTGTGTCGCCCCACACATTCATGCTCAGTGTCTTGGGTCCCCACGCTGGGCCACAGTTTTGGGGGGAGCAGTCCATTTATGGGGTACCAAGAGCTTCTCGGGTTCCTCCCGACAGCACGACGAGGAGGTTACTATGGAGGAAACTGAGGCCCAGAGATAGGTGACACAGGCAGAGGTCACTCAGAAATCGAGAGGCCAGGGAGTGAGGAAACTGATATTCTGACTCCATGACCACCCGGCGGGCGCCCCCTTCCCCCTAATCCCAGCTACCTTGCCGGAGGAAGTACTTATACTACTAGGGCAACGATACCCAAAGCCTCCCTCCCGAGGCCAGGCCTGTCCTAAGCGTTTTCTGCACCATCGCACGTGCTCTTTTTTCTAAGTTATGGCCAGGAGGCACTACAGGGTCTTCCGGACCCTGGAAACCCCGAAAGCGCCCCCACCTAGGGAGCCCAGTTGAGGGCGCTGGAGGCCCGCCCGCCCACACAGTGATGTCACATGCCCGCCCCCACGCGGTGATGTCACGTGCCCCACCCCACCCACGCGGTCCCGGCATCTCCACCTTGTGGACCCTGAAGCGCGGCCTAGGGCTCGCTGTCCCGTCCTGAGCCTGGTGTCCTCAGGCCCCCTCACTCACTTGCTGGCTCGCGGTTCGGTAACTAATCGTCTTGCCAGGCCCCTGGGACAGCCCACCGTCCACCTGCTCCCACGGGAGACCTCCAACCCCGCGTCTGCCCCCTCCTTCCCTCCCTTCAGCCCACAGCTCGCTCATTGGTCCTGGCCCTTTCCTTCTGCCCCTGCCTCTCTCTGCCTGCTGTGTCCCCTCTGCTCCTTGGCCTGGCTCCAGCACAGCTGCCCCCCACCCCACAGGCCCCACGGCGTGGCCCCACAGCATCCGTCCTCTGCTCATAGCCCTTTACTCTGGGACCAGGAAGCCCCTTCGTCTGGGGTTCAAGGCCCTTGGGGACTCCTTGGCTGGAAGGGGCCCCCCTCGAGCCCCTGCCTCAGGGACAGCCTCTGCACGGCCGGGCTCCTGCTGCCCGAAGGAGCCCCGGGCCCGCCTTTAATTTAAACCCATCACAGTCTCTGTTCCTCCCGGGACTGGTCGGGGCGCCATTTCAGGGCACCAGCTCCAAGTTCCGATGGCCTGAGTTCAGATCTGGCTCTACTAATTTAGGAGACTCCAGTGTCTTAGTTTCTTATCTTCTAAAACCCAATCATCAGAGGACCCTCTAATATTCTCTGCAGGAGTGATGAGTTAGTTCCTGCTAGGAGCTAAGCGCCCGTGGAGACGGCTATAGTCTCACCCTTGTTTTACACATGGGTGGGCATTGTTTGAGGTCACCTAGGCCATAGAAGCGGGGAGCCAAGGGTCTGGCTCCAGAGGCCTTTGGATGCGAGGGCTACCCGCTTTGTGGCCGGATGCATATCAGCCAAGGGTACTTTGACTGGGGCGGGGCCTCCCCGGGGTTGGATGAGGTAAGACCCACGGGCAGCAGCCGTGTAAATCATAAAACCAGGCGGATGCCCGAAAGCCCGGACCAGTGAGCTGGACTGAATCTCGTGCCTGTCACACAGTGTCGTGAACCCTTGGGCACAACACTCAGCCTCTCTGTGCCTTGATTGCCTCCTCCATAAAGTGGGCAGGGTAACTACTTCTGCCTCTTCCGGAGGAGGGTTTTCAGGCCGAGATCCATGCCTGGCATGCAGTGCTCGCTGAGTAATCCCGAGCTGCCGTCACCACAGCCACCATCGGCATCAGCATCCCCCTCCTCCTTGTGTCCCCTGAGCTCAGAAAACAGGATGAGGAAAACAGGATGCCTAGTTCCCAAAGGGTGCATGCACCCCGGCTTGGGACTCTGTTCTGTCCCTTGGTGCCTTAAGTGGGACCACGCCCCAATGCAGCTCCAAGCCAGAGCGCGGGACCAAGGCAGCCGAGACCTATCTCGCGCTTCTGCACATCCAAAGCACAGGGCAGGGCCGTGCCTTCACGTCACGCAGAGGCAAAGGCCCCGCCCCCTGGCGCCGCGCCGAGGTTTTAGCTCAGCAGCATAAGCGCCTGCCTTGCAAGCGTGTGGTTGTGAGTTCGATCCCTGGTACCAAAAAAAAAGATACAACGGACTGAGGATGTAGCTCAGTGTGACAGCCTTGGGTTCACTTTATGGTACCACAAAGAAAAGAAAATAAATTTTAAAAACAAAACGTGGTTCAGTGATTGCGACAAAGATGTCACACCTGCACAATCAAGGAACACGGCTCCCTCTAGCCTGGACCCCCTTTGCTCCCCAGGTTCTGAGCGACTCTGATGCCAGCTCGGGTCTTTCAGGGACTCAGGTGTTCCCCACACGCCCTGGTACCCGCCTGTGCGCTCTGGTCCCCCTCTCTTGGCACAGCCTGCTCTCAGCCCGTTCTCGCCCAGGACTTCAGGAAACGGGACACCCAAGAGTTCAGCCCTGTGGCCCTCTACACCCAGGACCTGGCCTTACTGGACGCGGGTGGGACTCAAACCAACCGCTATCCCCAGTCCCCATCGGGGCGACTCCTCGGGCCAGCCCGCTCGAAAACCCCTCCCACGCCTTCATCCGAGCCCACCGGGACCAGGGCAGCCACAGATCCACGCTTGGAGCAGACCCCAGGCCTCGCCGTCCCGCGCCTGAAGTCTGCGGAGCCCCCGGAGAGGGGGTGAAGGATCCCTGAGGACCGAGCTCTTTCCTCTTCCCTGCCCCTTCCCTGCCCCTCTCTCTGCCCTGCAGGCTCAGGCAGGTGTGTGATCGGAAGTGGTCATTCATGGTCACCAAGCTTTAGTGTGACATAGTAAAGAAAAAAAAAAGTTCCATATGCGTGTCTCTGCCTCCAGGCCCTGATTCGGAGCTCCTAAGTGCGATGGAATTTCTTGCTTAATGGGAACATCTTTTGTCCTAGTGCCATGACTCTTAGCTCTGGGATGGCTTCTGGTCACCAGAAGACCAAGCCATGTTTATGAGTGAAGTTTTTAGTGCTACCTCCATTTTCTGGAGTAAATAATCGATTGTGTCTATTGAAGCCTTCACCACAATCCCTGAATGCTGGGGTTTGGGGACCTCCCGGGTTTACACAAACATCTGTGGGCCAGGAGGGTGGTGACTCCCTGCTTCCCTGAACTCAGGTCCTTGCCCGATGTACCTCTGCATCTTTTCTTTCCTGAGTTTGGTGAGTGGCTATAGCTACTTGTTGAGCCATGAGAAGGGTGAGAAGGGGTCATAGGGACCAGGCCCAGCTCACACCTGGGATTGGTGATTGGTGATTGGCATCCGAAGCGGGGGAGTCCTTGGTCCGTGGGTCTGTTGCCGTATCTAGGTAGACACTATCCAGCCTGTGTCTGAGGAGAGCTGCCTGGCGCGTGGGGAGACAATTGACCCCACCTTGGTGTCAGGGTGCTGTGTTGAGTGATGGGAGAGGAGGAGAACCATTTTAGTTTTTCTTATGTCTTGTAATCACGAATGACTCTCAATCAGTGGTGACTCTTAGGTGGTGACACACAGTCTTAGCCTCAGGGTCTGGACAGCTCAGCCAAGCTCAAGGACATAAACAGACCCACACAAGGTCATAGACATTTGTGCATGTGCCACTGGGCTCTCAGGCTTAGGTGCTGACCAGGAGGGCACTGTAAGCTGGAATTCACTTGTGGGGACCTGAGTTGCAGTTTCAAGAACCACAGCAGAGATGTTTGTGTGTGTCCACAAATATGGGCAGTGAGGACAGGACACACACACATGCACACTCACGCACGGATGCTGAAACAAACACTGCAACACCTTTGGGGGTCTCAATCACTTTGCAAGGAAGCCTGTTTACTAAGCAGCCTGGCAAACGGCATCTCTCTCAGAGCAGGTTTGCTTGTTATCCAGAGTGAACAGCATGGTACCTCTCCGGAACACGTTAGTTTAGTGTCCTTGGTAGTAAAGATGAACACTTTGTGACCAGAGTAGTAGACATAGCCTGTTGCTGCAGAGCAGTTCTTTTTCCTCCCATCACAGAGAGAATGTGTCTGTTGCTGGCAAAGGTAGGGCGAGCTTGCCAGCAGCCCCCAGGTAGGACTGAGAGTTCCCAGGCTCAGGTTCACCTGAAGCAGCACAAACCAGCTGTGCCCAGCATCCACCTGATCTGTTCTGATGACCACAGGGGATCTGGGGTCACTGTGAAGCTCATGCCGCCTGCTGTACTGTGAATGACACGGTCCTTTGTCTCTGATCAGTGGTCTGGCTGTCCTGCTAGCACTGTGAAACCCTGGTGGCTACACTCCTGTGCTCCCTCGCAGATACGGAAACCTCAGAGTCTTCACTGCTGTCAGTCATCTGGGCTCCCAGGCCACCGGTGCTGGAGGTGGGCAGCTCCTGCCGGGCTTGGTAGCGGGGAGGAGGAAGCTGGCAGCCTGGAGAGGATGGCACAGGGTGCAGTTCACTGGGGATTTTCTGAGAAGTTTGTCACAGGCAGCAGCAGCAAGACAGCTGGACCCCCCATGACTTGGCTTATTCAGTGGTCAGATCAAAGTGACTTTCATCCAAGCAGGAATGAACCTCGTTCATCTAAAGCTAACACCAGATATCAGGCACACTCTGGCTGGTAAAGCCCCACATGTCATTCTAAGGGCTTTGTCTATTTATCATATGTGAGGGAAACAGGCTCACACCAGGGCAGTCATGGTCCTTGTGACTCAAGGTGACCGTGGTGAAATCAAGCTGGGTCCCTACGTCTGTAATTTAGAGCTCAGCTACTTGCTGAGGCAGCTTGTGATGGGGGGGGAGACCAGGTCTGGGAAAAGACCAGGTGTGTCACACAACTGAGGTGCAGGTGTGTCAGGGGGGCCATCTGGGACCTGGAGGTGTATGGCTGCTGCCTGAACCGGACAGGGAACACACGAAGTACAAGACGAGCTGTCCCAGGGGAACCCTTTAGGATGACCCGACTGATCACGGCACACGATTAACTCCTGTTTTAGGCCATTAAATCTGAAGATGTTTACTGTTACATAGTGAAAGCTGATTAAAGTGAAGTTTTCATATTAACTTTCAGCAAGTCTCTTGTGATTTCCTAATTCCTCAGGGGTTATTTCCCAGTTAGCTTTAATTATTGGGACATTTTCTGTTTCCTCTTTTTCTTCTTCCTTCTCCTCCTTTTCCTCTTCTTCTTCTTCTTTGAGGCAGGGTCTTGCTATGGCCTTAAACATGGGATCCTCCTGTCTCAGCCGGCAGAGTGCTGGGATTACAGGTGTGTGAAATCACCCCCAGCTGCGTGGAAGATATTTTCAAAACGCTATTTTGTCACTTAGTGATGTTTACTTTTTATGCCACTTTGGTGAAAGGACACAGTATGAATAATGTTGGATCGTGGCAATTTATTGAGCCTTTCTTCGTGGATGAGGCCATGTCGTATTTTTGTAAAGAAAAAGAAAGCTGTATGTACATTTTAGGAGAAAGCAAGCGTTGGGAAAATACGGTCTTCTCTGTTCATGCGGCCTTGCACAGAATCTGCCACCAGGGGGCGCCATGTGCCTTTCTGTTCCGAGGAGACGCTTCGTAGGCGGCTGGACCCCTGCATCAGACTGAGGATAGGCTTGGCCCTGGGCTTTTGGCTCTGAGGAGGGAAGAACAGGGGCGTGAGGTACACCGCTGTGTGCGAGCGTGCGTGTGCGTGCATGGTGTGTTGTGTGCGTGTGGCACGTACGTGTGTTAGAGTGCAGGGAGGGGCAGATCAGACTCCTTGGTTGTGGACTTGCACTTTACCAGCCTGCCTAACCTTTGAATCCAGTTAGGGAAGCCGCGGCCCTGCCCTCAGGTGCTCTGAATGCAGGGATCCCCACAGGGATTTGCGCTGAGGGTGTGAGCACCTGCGGGGCTCCTGGCAGAGGGGAAGGCTGACAGACCGTGGGAGACCAGGACAGGGAGAGGGCCACGCGGGACGGAGGAGGCCAGCGGAGGTACAGCGCAGCGAGGGAGGGTCAGGTCCTCCCCACCCCACTCCCTGGAACGAATTTCTAACCTGGGCACAATTGCCCCTACTGACAGTCCTGGCACGTTTTGTGCTTGGCTTCTCTTGTGATCTGGGGGACAGGGATGTCTGTGGCTCTGCGTGTCCCAGATGTCCCTTTTTTCCTGAGTTCCACTTCCCATTGTCTGAATTTCTTCCTGCATCTTCTCCATCTGAGGCTCCCCCCTCCCCTGCTTTTTTTGAGACAGTGTCTCACTATGCAGCTCAGGCTGGCTCTGAGCTCACTTTGTAGCCCAGGCTGGTCTCACACTCGCAGTGATCCCCCTGCCTCAGCCTCCCGAGTGCTGGAATTACAGGCGTGAGCCACCACATCGGGCCCTTTGTGAATTTCCTGCCACTTCCAAGTCTCACAGTCAAGTACCCTGGCCAGGCCACTTTGATCGCCACCAGCACAAAGAGAGCTGGGATGCTACTGCATCGTGCAGTCTGCTTGGCAGGTGACATCCTCCGTCCCTTGGATGTTTTCATGAGAGATATGTGCCTTGGATCCAGGACAGGGTGTCAGAAAATAACCAGAGACATGGAGACCATGGGCACTCACGGTTCAGCAGCCGGGCCCAGCTGGACATACCCAGCTGGGGTACTTAGTACTGATGCTGGCCTGGTGGCAGAGGATGCTGGTCCCATCTCTGCCATTCTCCTCAATCCCAGTCTCATCCGAGACACTTCCAGGGTGAGGAGATTTGGAGAAGTCACTTGCTTGTCTTGACTACACTGCTACCCCAAAGCCTGAGCTCAAATTTGAACCTAGGTCTTTCTGAGTCTCTGCTGTGAGACGCCACCCTCCTGCCACTTTTTCTGGTTTGCTTACCTGAGGCACAGCCCACTCTGCCCAGAGAAACTGCTAGAGCAGTGTTCAGAACACTTCAAATAGAGAAGGTTGGCTATAATCTCTAACAGAGATGGCCTCGAAACACACACACAAAAAAAAAAAAAAAGGCAGAGTAGATCAGGAGGTAGGGTCCATTGAGATGCTCTGTATAGGAAATATATAAACCTGAGAGAGGGTTTATGGACTGAAAATCAAATATGAGAAAACAATGCTCTATGTGACATGGAGCCAGAGAGAAATAGGTCAACTTGATCACCACCTGCAGATAGGATGGAAAGACAGGATACTTATGTGCAGTAGAGAACTACTCAGCTATAACGAAGGAAAACCTTCAGGCTTTTGTAGGTAAAGGAATACAACTTGAGATCAAGTTCAGGAGTGAGAAGGTTTGGAACCACTTAGGTAAATAGCAGGTTGCCCCCCCAATCTAAAAACTGAGGGAGTTGGTGGGACCCAAAATGCGCAGCACCCTGTGGGAGTGTAAGGGAAGGAATAGCCTAAAATGAAGGCAGAGGATATTGTTAATTGTGCACCAGGATTTAAAACCCACATTACTCACACCACTCTGCTTAGATGGATTATATTCTGTTCCAGTCATTCTACTTGTACTAGATTTGAGGGCACAGACAGTTAACCCCAAAATAGCAGGATATAGTGAGGTAATCATCCTTAATTTCCTATTAACTTAATCTGAAGTGCTGTATAATTTACACTGTTTTACCATGACTGATCTTAATTGGGTCTAGTTTGTTAGATTGCTGTTTTGTATTGACAGATTTTATTCAAAGCTGTTATGATTGATAGTATCAAGTCTGAGAGTATAGGCAACTACACTGAAGATGACAAGATTCACTAGGATATCCACTTTCGTTTGATTATTACCTGCCTTTGAAGTTTTACACTGTCTACAATGTTTTATTTTTACTAATATTGTTATGTACTGCTATATTCAATTATGCCTGATGATATAGACAATTCTATTGAAAATAATAAGAGAAAACACAGTAACCATTGTAGATCACCTTGTACTGTGGTTTTATATGACCTTTTGGTTTCATGTTTTTATAGGAATTTGCTTTGTTTTGTTTTGCCATGTTTGGTTTTTCCCTCTAACACAGAAAGGATAGAAATACATGTAGAGACTCAAGCATGCATAGCTGTTTACAGTCTCACTGTTTGAATATACATTGTATGCTTTAACTTTGTAACTTGAACAACTATTTCTAAGAGGACAATATGTAATTTATCAACTAGTGATTTCTTACTGTTTATCTTTTTTAAAATTCTCTATTATTTCTACCCTTTTCATGTTTTTTCTCTTTAAATAAAAAAAAAACAATTTCTCATTTTAGACCCTGCCCTCAGGCATGAAACCACGCCCATGCCCGCCCCTCTAGCAGAAACCACGTGCCAGGCCCACACCGAACCGAAGCCACGCCCCAGACCCCACCCAGGCCAGAAGCCACTCCCAGGTCTGCCCCAGCCGAGACCACGCCCCTTATTTGATTTCCAGTCTTTGGGCTCCCGCCTGTTCAGCTGTGAGCCCTTGCTACAGAACATCCCTGTCCCTGCAATGTAAGAAGTCCTCACGGAAGGAGACAACCTGCCAAGGTGGGGCTTGTGGGCACCACTGTTCTCCCTTTCCGGTAGTTGTACCCGGTGGTGTCTCATACTCACTCACACATTCCTGCCGTCCTTGAGTGTGCCAGCTGGTGCAGCCCAATTGGCTGGACATTGCTTACAAGTGTGGCCCGTGATCATCCATGTGCCTGCCAGGCATGCACGAACATACAGAAACAGGCGCACAGCTGGGCCTCATCACACCTTCATTTACTGACACACAACCACCCTTGAGTACCCAGCCCCTCCAGCAGTTGAGCTGATATGTGTGGCTTAAAGCCTTGGCCACGAGTCACATCGTGAAGACTGTCCCGATGTGGCCCTATGCCCCGGGGAAACAAAGGTGCTCTCATCACGGGGGGATGCATCTGAAGGCTGAGAGACCGTCTCTCAGGAGCTGAGCATGAGCCTGACTTCTCTGGACAAGATTAACCCTCAGCGGCCCACTTTCCCATGTCATGGACTCACATGTACGAGGCCCTCACACAGGCCCACTGCTGAGAGGTGCCCTGTGTGTGCCACAATGGCTGAGCACTTCCTCTATGTCAGGCATGGCCCCAGCACATACAGACACTCATCCAGTCCTCATTTAAAGGGGATTTAAAGGAGGGGGCTTCTCTCCAGGTCTGGATTATTCTGGACACAGGGGCCATGATCAGCCACCACCTGCAGAGAAGTGAATTGTGACCCAGTGTCTCTGCCCTGGAAAGGGTGGAGGTGGACTTCTATCCACACCTTACCCTGACAATTGCCTTTGGGCCTCTCTCAGATACCCACAACAACAGCCCCACGTGTGTGTGTGTGTGTGTGTGTGTGTGTGTGTGTGTGTGACTGGGGATTGAACCCGGGGCCACTGCTCTGAGCTACGTCCCCAGCCTTATGTATTTATTTATTTGAGGCAGGAGCTTGCTAGGTTGCCTGGATGGGTCTTGGACTTGCAGTCTTCCTGTTTCAGCCTCCTGAAGTGCAGGGATTAGAGGTGTGCACCATGCTGCCCAGCCCATTGCATTTTCTGCACTGTCCCCTTTCCTGCTTTCCGCCTGCTGCTGCCCCCCGCTGGGGCCTTTGCCTCCTGCCCTTGCAGCTGAAACCCCTGTGCCACAAGCTCAGTAGAATAGCCTGAAGGGTTCGAAATTTTGCTAATTTGCAAAGGAATCAGTGAGCCTGCTACAGTTCCAGATACGCTGACAGGACACAAGAGATTCCTGGCTCAAGGACTTGAGTACTTGGAAGGCTAAGGGCAGCATGAACTTCATGTTTACATCCATTCACTTTGCCACGAACCTTGTGGAGTGACCAGGTATGTCCCGGGCACACTCATGTAGCACTGGTGTAGGTTCTCAGCTTCAGGATTGCCTGTCTTATAAGAGGGCTTCTTACAACACCTGTCCAGACTTTGTCTCTGATTGAAGATAGTCTTTACTATCAGAGGGTGAAGACAGACCCACTCTGAACTAACAATATATTTATTGTCCTAAACAGTAAACAAATATGAGAAGAGAGACACTGTTACCTAGGACAGCAAGGCAGATCTGATCTGAGGGAGATACTATCTTGGCAAGGCTTCCTGACATACAAACATCCTTGAGAAGATAGTTCTTTCCAGGCATGGCGGTGCACAACTGCAATCCCAGCATTCAGGCTGAGGCAGAAGGATTGTGAGTCTGAGACCAGACTGAGCAACCTAGCGAGACTCCATTTTTTTTTTTTTTATAAAAGTGTTAATGCTTTAGAAGACATACTGAAGCGAGAGAGTGTCCTGGAGAGCTGTCTCTCTAATGCTATTCAGATTGTGCCTTCTACCCTGGTCTGCAGGGCAACCCCAGCACACCACGGTCAAACACTTCACCCACTGCAAACTGCTTCGTCATCCCGACCAAGCTTCTAGTCTAACCACAGTTCTACCGACGATGCATGGTAGCAGCCCATTGCCAAAGGGAGCTGGGGAGTGGACGGACTCCTGAGTTCTGAAGGAGGAAGAGCTGGGGGTTGGGCCCTTGGATTCTGAACTCTTAGGTTCCTGAGGGATGCGACTGTAAAGGTCTGATCTCCCGTGGTACGATGTGGGAATGGTCTCGGAGTCCAAGAATCCTGTGCCGCATGGAAGAATAGGGTTGAGTTTCTGATGTGTGGGGCTTGATTCGTTTTTGGTCCCTGAGGGGTGGGGACTGAAACAATTGACTTTAGGGTCTGAGGTGAAGATAATTGGAACTCCTGATTCCCAAAGGGATGGAGGAACAAGCAATGCCCATCTCTCTATCTTTCACTTCCTCTGCAAGTGCCGTACCTGGCTTGCCGGATATGTGCATGTGTGATGTGGCAGAGCCCTGCGGGATATATCACGTGTCATTCGGCAATGCTGCTGGGAGGCGCGCTATCATTGCCTGACGTCATTTTGCTGCGACTTACCCGGCATGCTCCTCTCCAGCTGCATGGCTGCCTTTGAAGCGTCCATATTTACCCCAGAAGGGCTCAGCTCGTGTGCTGGGCCCAGGTATTAAATAAGGAGCATCTGACCAAAGGGAACCATGGCTGAAAGGTGCTTGAGCATGAGCAGATGTCACCATTGATGGAATCTCAAGCAAGTCTCCTCTTCTCCCTGTGACTCCCATATATGACTCCCTGTGCCAACATCAGCATTATCTGAGCCATGTCTGAACAAACACGAGCCAGGGCACCTGAGGGGAGCCATGGTGTGTGCAGGCCGGAGGGGGCAGGCATGGACTCCCATGAAGTCAGAGCTGAGAGGGGACGACAGGAAAAGGGTGTGGGCAGGTTTGGAAGTTAGAAGGAGGCCGTGTGTGGCTTCCTGTGGCTGGTACAGTGTATTCACGTTAAATGTGTGTTTGGGCTGAAGAATGAGGATCCGTGGGAAGGGAGGGTCATGTTGGAGTTGGGTTAGAGATGGGGCTATGACTGTATTTTTATTGGGTGTGGGGCTGATGAGGTCAGGGTGCTTGGGGTGGCCCGGGTTCTAGTTGGAGATGAATGTCTTTTGATGTTGGGTGGGAAATGTGATGAGACTGACTTTGGGATGAGAGTAACTTTGGTTTGGGAGGTGGAGGTGGAGGACAGAGGTGGCCACTGGGTCCTGTCGGATGTGTGGGATGCATTTGACTTGACTTGAGGCTTTGAAGATGTAGGTGCTAGAGTAAGTTTAGTTGGATTAGGGTTGGGTTAAATTGGCTTGGGTCAGGCCAGGGATTTGGCTCAACAGCATAAGTGCCTGCCTGGCAAGTGCAAGGTCATAAGTTCGATCCCTGGTACAAAAAAAAAAAAAAAGGCTTGGGTCAGGTTTGGTTGAGTTTGGATGTGGATTAGGGTGTGGTTGGTGACACTGGATCCAGGGAGACCTCATTCAGATGGAGGCACTGGTGTGTGTGTGTGTGTGTGTGTGTGTGTACTGCCTGAGTATATCCCTCTACCTCAGTCTACATGGTCTTAAATTTTATTTATCTGGGTTTCACTTCAGTCTCTTTCACTGTACTTTGATTAGTCTTTAAGGGATGCAGGGAGATTTGATTTTCATAGATGCTGCTGGCACTGGATCCACATAAGCTGCTTTGGTTTTACAGAACCGCTTAGATAATCAACCTGCTGCAAGTCTAGGAAATCTCACAGTAAACAGAGGTGTTGGCAATGCTTTTGCTCCCAGTTCTTTTCTGTGACTCCAACACATGATTGTTTTTTATTTAAAAAAATTTTTTTTTATCATTTCACTGTGCAGTTCAGGATGGTCTTGAACTCACTTTGTAGCCCAGACTGACCTCAAACTCACAGCGATCCTCCTGCCTCAGTCTCCTGTCTGCTAGGATTAGAGCGGTGTGCCACCACTTCTGGCAACGTGTGGTTTGTAAATGCCACTTAATCTTGAAGAGTATAAATCTGGCTTCTAAAACAAAAGGAAAAGAAAAAAATAGCAGAAATGTCAACCTGGCTCCCGAGGTCTGCTGTTCTGAGGGGAGAGTGTTGGGCACGGATCTGGAGACGGAGGAGTAGAGGTTGTTGGAATCCCAGACTGTTTGGAGGACAGTGGATTCTGAAATGCTAAGGAACTCAATTCCAAGACTCCCATTCTGGATTGGAGAATATGAGGCATCTGGGTGCTGCCAGGGCAGGATCCGTGGGACCACAGATCTGAATTATGAGAGCAGCAACCGACTTAGGGAACTAGATTCTGAGTTTGGGGTGCAGGAGTCAGAGTTTTGAATGCAGGGGTTTCTGTTTCAGAGACAGGAGAAGACAGAGTTAGCACTTGGGTCCAGAGTAATGCAAGGGTTAGGGTGCAGGCCTCATGGTACTGGTGTTTTAGGGGATACTGGGTCTTGGGACTTAGGTATATGAGACTATGTATTGTGTTCCGTCCTGCCCTTATTCCTATTCATTTTGGGCCTCTCTTTTGTGACTCTGTCCCTTAGATGAAGTCTTCAGAAGCTTCCGGCCCCCCTTCAGGCTTCCAGCCCTGGGAATGCACCCAAGGTGATCTGGTATCTCGGGAACAACAAACACTGGGTCCTCCTCCCCTTCCACAGCCCACAGTGTGGAGGAGGAGCCCAGTTACCAGCAGCAGGACAGGGCCTTGGCCAACACCTGGTGCCACTAGGGCAGGAATGGGGTCCTGGGGAGAATGAGGCTTTATAAAGCTCCCTGGGGAGGTTCCTCACTTCCAAGCTTGTCCCACCTGCCCCAGGACACCTCTGTCACCATGCAGCTGCTGGTTCTGTGCCTTGTCCTGTCCCTAGGGGGCACTGGTGAGTCATTGGGGGATGGAAGAGGAAGAGGAGGAGGAGGTGGAGGGGCCCAGACCTTCATCTGCCCTCATCCCCCATAAGTCCTTGCTCTCGCACTCAGCACCCAGCTGCATTCCTCAGCCACAGTCCACCCCACACCAGCATCCTGGGCTTGTTCCTGTTTCTCACGGCCCTGCCCTAAAATCCTGCCCCCAACCCTGCCACACGCCTCTTTCCTGCTGCAGGTCCTGCTCCCCACAGGAGCCCTGGCACACTCTTTTTCCCAAGGCGGCTTCAGGCCAACAGCCAGTTCACTAATGGGGCAGATCCTGGGTCATTTCTGACTCTGTGGGGCCCAAAATCAGAGGATCTTTCTTGGTGAGGGTTCTCTCTCCAGAACTCCTTGATTCTACCAGATTCTTCTGACTTTTCCAGATTCTGACTGTGAACTGTCAACCCTGTACCCTAGACCTTAACCCTCTACCCCAAGACACCTACTCCTGTTCCTAGGAAAACTAGACTCCAGCAAACACTCCACTTCTCCCCAAAGCCAGGCTGTCTGTCTTGTGACTGTAACCCCTTTACCTGGCATGGGCCTTCTGAAAATGTCTCCTCATTCCCTGTTGCTCAGACCTCATCAATGGCCAGTCTTTGCACAGGAAAAACATTGGGTACCCCGATTGCAGCCGCCAGTTACCCCATGGCCTATTCCCTCAGAAGCTCCTTCAGAAGCTCCAAAGACCAACTCCAGTTCCGAATTGTTCCCTTGGACTCCACCAAAGCTTTCCTCTCCCAGCGGCTCAGCTTTGCCTTCTAGAATCCCCCACCCCGTCTGGAGCCCACGGCTTCCATACCATCCCCCAGCTCCGAGCTCCAAGTGACCCCATGTGATCCCACCTCTCGACTCAGTGCTTGCTCCAGGAGCTGCCTCCGTGTCCTCTTCTCTCCTCCTTGGGGTCTGATCAGCTCTAACATCATAAATCAGGACCAGACAGCAAGCATGAACCCAGGGAATGGGCTCAGATTCCAGCCGTCTCCCTCTACCCCTTGCCTATGACCTTGAACCCCAGCCCTGGTCCTGTGCCACCACATCCCCTCAGACCCACAGGACAGCTAGCTCCCTTTTGCAGTCCCAGCCCAGCCCTTTTGTCAACTCTGTGCCCCAATCAACCTGCCCTTCTGCAGGTGCTGCCGTCACCCTGTCCAGTCCTGCATCATAGGAGGCTGGGAGTGTGAGACGCATTCCCAGCCCTGGCAGGTGGCTGTGTACCATGATGGCTTAGCAGTGTGTGGGGGTGTCCTGGTGCACCCCCAGTGGGTGCTCACCACTGCCCACTGCCTCCGAAGCTGAGCAGGGATTGGAGTGTAGCTCAGTGGCAAAACCTCGCCTGTTCCAGGTCCGGTCTCATGGGCCCCTCTGCCCCTCACAGCTGTGAGGAGGGCCAGGGTGCCACAGGAGCTGGGTGGTGCCCCTGGAGTCCTCGGGTGGGAGCTGGGTGGTGTCCCTGGAGTCCTCGGGTGGGAGGCCCTGTGGGAGAGGAGGAAGCTGCTGATGCAGGAGGCCAGAGGAGAGGCGCTGGGGCCAGACTACCAGGGCAGGGTTGCCTGGGTCTCACTCTCTGTTTCTCTGTCTCTCCTCTTACCTGGTGTCTCTGCATCTCCCCCATCTCTGTCCATGTCTGGGTGTCTCTGTGGCGTCTCCATCACACTGTGTCCCCACCCAAGTCTCTGTGTCTCTCTCCGGATCCCCATCTCAGTCCCCTCCCCATCATTGCTGACCACACCCCAGGGGGGCCCCAGCCTGTGTGGTGTGCTCCTCACCCTGGCTGCCCTGCAGACCGTGGTCCAGGGCGGGATGCTCGGGAAACGGCCGCCTGAGCTAGTCCCCAGGGAGGAGGGCGGGCAGGGTGGCTGGAGGTGGCACTGGCCTTGGGAAAGGGTGCAGGCCGCCTGCTGGGAGCCCTCAGCTCTGCCCAGCTGCAGCCAGGCTGCTCCTGGGCCCTCCCCAGGCCCTCCCTCTCCTCCCCTGCTGTCCCTGCAGGCTCCTCTCTGCCCTCTGTCTACCCACAGCCTCCTGGCTGCTCTGTGTCTGGGACCTGTCTGCTCTGCTCTGGCCACGCCCTTGCTCTGAGCTGTGTCTGGGCCGTGCTCTCGGGCTCTTCTGCTCTCACCTGCATCCCTGCTGCCTGCCCGTCCTCCCCGTCCTCCCTCCTCCTCCTCATCTGTGCATCCTGGTGCCCTCTTTCTTCCCATCTCACCCCTGTGTCCCGCCCCTCTCTGTCTTTCCCCCGCCCTGCACCTTCCCCTCCTCCCTCCCTCCCTCCTCGTCTCTGTGTGTTCTGCCCTGCTCGTCCACGCCCCCACCCACCTTCCCGCCCCCTTTCCCACATCCCCTCCAGCCTCAGTCTCCGCGGCCATAGCCTGGTCTTGCTGGGTCGCCACAACCTGTTGGAAAGGGAAGACACAGCCCAGCACATCTGCACCAGCTACTTCCTCCCCTACCCGCTCTGCAAGGCCAGGCTCCTGTGGGCTGCAGAGGCTGGCCTCACCCACGACCTCATGCTGCTCCGCCTGTCGGAGGAGGCTGCCAACATCACGGATGCCGTGCAGGTCCTCAACTTGCCCACGCGGGAGCCACAGCCAGGGAGCATGTGCTTTGCCTCCGGCTGGGGCAGCATCGAGCCAGAGGTGGACCAGTGTAGGTCATCAGGGCCGCCGGCCCACGCAGCAGCAGCAGCAGCAGTGTGGAGCCCGCGCACGTGGGTCCGCGGGAGGAGGGCCGGGGGATCGGAGCCGCGTAGCCTTGCTTGCTGTGGGCCACAGTTGTGTGCTCCAGGACTCTGCAGTGCGTGGACCTCAGCCTCCTGTCCAGTGACGTGTGTCAGAGAGCCTGCTTCAAGCCGGTGACCGAGTTCATGCCGTGCGCTGGGCACTGGAAGGCTGGCAAAGACTCCTGTGTGGTGAGCCAAGCCATCTCCCCAAGGTCTCAGGACAGAGGGCGGAGGGGACCCTGATTTCGTGCTGGGATTTGAGAACTAACCGGGTGTCACCCTGTTCCACTGCTTACAAGCAGGGGTCCTGGTGCTCCTGGGCCCCGTCCCTTCCCTCCGGTCCCTTCCCCTCCCTTCGCCCTTCGGGTGCCGGGCTCCTCACTCCTCACCCCGGCTCCCCGCTGCTCATGCTGCACACTTGCGGGGGCCCACCTGGTGCCCCGGCGGCGCTGTCCTGGAGCCCGGGAGGACGGTGCTGAGCAGGGAGCAGCCCCGTGCTGGGAGAGGGGCGCAAACGGTAGAGAACACAGAGGGATGGGAGATCAGGAGGCGGCGCTGCTGTGCTCTGCGTGGGGCAGGGGGGAGATGGGGTGCGAGGACCTCACAAATGTCGGGGGAGGTGACCCTGTGGCTCCTGGGGGGAGCAGAGGGCAGGCGGTGCTGAAGGCCCTGTGCAGAGGGCCTGGAGGCTGTGAGAGGGGGAGAGGCCCTGGGGCTGGAGGAAGAGGCCAGCAAGAGGCCTGGGCCGAGGTCCTGTCCTGCAGGACCTCAGCTGGTCTGCGAGGCTCCGCGCTCCTTTTCCTCTGCTGAGCTGGGAGCTGTGGCTGGTGCTGGGCAGAACTCCGAGCTCACGGCCGCCCTCTAGTGCCCGTCTGGGGATGGGACTGCGGGTGCTGGGGCCAGGTGGGCCTGAGGTGGGCTGACCCAAGGGGAGGATCCTGCCGCTGCTCCTGCCACCGCCCCGGGGGAGGCCTGTGCTCCTGGCCCCGCCCGCTGTGCAGGAGCTGGGCTCTGCCCTGCCTTCCGGGTGGCCAGGACGCCAGCCGTGTCCTCTGTAGGGACGCCTGCCTGCCTTCAGGGTGGGGCTCTGGAGACACTTCTGTTTTCCCCGCCGCTGCTGGGGAGTTGCTCTTGGTGATCATCCAGCCTGGGTCTGAGAGACGGGGTCCCCCAGGCAGAAATTGGGGATGATGTTTCTCGATCTGTGTCCCTTTAACCCTCAGGGGGGCTAGGGGGCCTGCTCGTTTGCAATGGTGTGCTTCAGGGTCTCACATCCTGGGGCGGTGACCCCTGTGGGCAGCCTGCAAAGCCCGCCCTGCATACCAAGCGGGTGTCTTACCAGAAGTGGATCCAGGACACCATGGCGGCCACCCTGTGTGCCCTGCCCTGCCTGCTGGCACTTGAGTCTTCAGTTTCAGATCTGGGTTTCTGTGTTCTACCCAGCTCTGCTGCCAGTTCCCCCTGTAAAACTGTCTTCTGTCTGTCTGTCTCTCATTCTCAGGGTGACTGGAAAGTGCGTTGGTCTTCAGAGCTGTCCTCCAAGGAATAGTAGCACTGAGCCAAATCCCTTGTGACCTAGATTTCCCACCACAGATTTTTTGATATCGTCACCAAAGTGCCATCCTATGTCAAGAGGATCAAGGATACCATAGCAGCCAACCCCTAGATGAGCTCCCCTACCCGTCAATGCGGGTAGGAATATTAGACAACGCCGCTGCCATCTTTCCGGGTGCAGTAGGGGACCAGACTCGAGCTCCCGGCCCTCCTGACCCGGACGCTGCGTGCAGGTGGGGTCGCGGCGGGCACAGGAAGGCCGGGCAGACACAGTTGCGTAGCGGTGGTTTTGGTCCTGGGCAGTCTGCCCCTCTAGTGGATGTGACACAGCGAAGGGAGATGTGTTCTAAGGCAGGGGCACAAGGACACTCGGAGGGAAGTGATGCTGCAGTGCGAGTGAGGTGCAGGGCGGGGCAGTGCGGGTCCGCCTGGGGGGCGGAGGGGGACACGTGGTCGCTGCGGTCTGGGGAGCCCAATGCCGGCACCGGAAGTGGACCACAAGGGACATCAGGCAGCTGTGCGCTCTAGGCCAGGCCTCCGCGGGGTGCATGAACGGAGGGTTAGCCAGGGTTTTACTACAGAAAAAAGATATGAAACGAGATAAAGGGGAGAGACCCCCGGGATCTGAGAGGGCTGATAGGAGGGGAAACCGCCCAAGCCCGAGGGTGCCTGGCTGCCGTCCTCAAGGCCTCCGACTCCCGGGCCCCCCAGGGGAAATGTCAGGAGCCGCTGGGCTCAGGATTCTGGGGAGGGTCACGAGATCTCGAGGTGCCCGGAGGGCGGAGGACCCCGCGTTGCCCACTTGGGTGCTTCCGTCCGCTCCTTACCGCCCCGCTCCTGGGTACCTGCTCGACCCCACAGCCTCATGAGGGCGCACCTGGGCGAGCA
>PVLA01015639.1:6190-24424 GCA_004027455.1 Hydrochoerus hydrochaeris
GGATTCTGCTTCTTTTGATGCACAAAGATGAAAAACAAGCAAGCAACCTCAAGGAAAATGCAAAAGAAAATATTAGGTTCACTTCAGTGATTTTGTCTGTTCTGTGAGATTTTGACCTCCAAATCCTGATGCCTTACTTGCTTTGTATGCTATTAAAATTCTGTTTTGTTCTTATTTTCCTTTTATAATTCAATTATATATTACCCATGACTACTGTATGGTTGTTTTTGATAGGCAGGTTGAAAGGAGCTAGATTGGGCTGTTTATCTAGAAGCAGAAGTCTCTGGATTCTCTTTCAAACATGTGTGGCCTTCTCTTTGTAGCACATCATGAATTATCCCAGACTGATACAACACAGTGCACTTACTTGTTGTTTCATCTCTGTCCCAGCAGGTCCTTCC
Source organism: Hydrochoerus hydrochaeris (assembly GCA_004027455.1). Lineage (NCBI taxonomy): Eukaryota > Metazoa > Chordata > Mammalia > Rodentia > Hydrochaeridae > Hydrochoerus > Hydrochoerus hydrochaeris. Next base: position 6,592 of record PVLA01015639.1, read on the forward strand.
TGGGACTTTGTGCTCATGCTCCCTTTTGTGCTTTGTAAAACTCTTCATCTTCCCCATATTTCTCTTGTGGATTATCCTCAATTTTAACACCCTTTAAAATAGTGGATGATGGGTCATTTTAAATTATGACAATCTGGAATTACTCTGGAAGCTAAGAAGGGAGTCAATATTCAAAAGCCGTCTTTCAATTTGAATAAGTCTTTGATATTGTGATAAACATGTTATATGATGTCAAAATTATCATATATTCTTAAATAAAGGTGAGCTACACTTCAAATGTACATTTTCCCATTGCAAACAGAACACAGAGCATCATCAAGAAAATAATGTTCTTTTTTTTTCTCCTGGGAACTTAGCCCCACAAGTCCTGGCAGCTTGGTAACACCATGACTGAGTAGGGTTCATCCCAGGGATGAGGGATGTTCAACATACACAAATCAATACATCATATCAACAAATCCAAGAGCAAAATATCACATGATAATCTCTGTAGACACAGAAGAAACTTTTGACAAAGTCCAACACTCATTCATGATAAAAACCCTATAGAAATTTAGAATAGAGGTCTTTTCCACAATCTGATAAAAGCCATTGTGTTGGTTACATTTCTCTCATTGTTAAGACAAAATACTTGACACAAAATGAAAAAAGGAAAAATTTGTATAGCTCACAGTTTGTGGAAGTTTCAGTCCATATGTAGCTGGCTGCAAGACAGAGTGGCATGTGATGGAGGTCAATAGTTCATGGTGACAGAAAATAGTGAAAGCACCAAGAGTAAGAAGGGAGGAGTGTGAGAAAAGATTCTTTCTGTCCCTTATATTGTATGTAGGTTCCACCCAACCTAGGGTGGGTGTAGCACTCACACCCATAATCCCAGCAATGAACCAGGAATCCATCACAAAATCTAGAAGCCAGTCTCCATGAGTGCATGAGGTTTTGAGGAGACTTCTAGACACAAACCATAACACTCTGACCCTGGCCTCCCAAAGACTAATGCACATCCCTTTATACAAAAGGCATTTGAGTGCCTCTGTAAGAGTTGCCAAAGACTTAACAGTTTCAGCATTTCTGAAAAGTCCCAGCCCCAAGTTTCCTCTGACATCTAAGGCAAACTCCTAGCTGTGAGACCCTGTAAAAATGAAAATTTAGAAACTTACATTTAATGGCACAAGATAAACATTACCTTCCAAAAGGTACAAGAAGTGGGATACAAATGATTGGAACCTAAGCAATTCCAAAATCAGCAGGGCAAATACTATATGAAGTAGTTTGATGTGAAACATCCAAAGCAATTTTGGCAAGTTGTGAGCTCCAAAGGTTTGCATGGCTCTGCACCCATGGCATTTCCAGTGCTTATATCTCCCAGGGCTTCTCATTTAGGCCTGCTCTGCTCAATCTTTGAAGATTTGCTTAGATGATACGTGTTCCTGACTTTTCAAAGCTTCTCTACTGCACCTTTGGCTTCCCCTTTACAATTTCAAACATTGTCCTCTCATGGATACAATGCTTGGCATCACAGGCCTTCTTTTGAAATCTAGGTGGAAGCCTTTTTAACCTCAGAACTCCTGCATTCTGCATGCAACTAAAGCCTGTACCACATGGCTGATGTCAAGGTCTGTTGACAACTAAAGCAGCAGCTAGGTATTCTTCTCCTTGATTGTTGGTTTGAGTACCTGGAATTCTGGGCACTCTGAATCCAATTGTGAGGAACAAATTTTCTATGCTGCCACCATTCTTGAAACTAGTACAGCTGCCACCATTTTGGCACCTGATTCTCGGTGACTATCTCTCTTAAGCAAAGTCTTGCACATTTGCAGTATTGATGTTGCAGAAGGTGGAGACTTGTTGCTTCTTGTGATTCCCTCAGGCCATCTTTTGTGTTTTCCTGTTCCTTCTAGGCAATTAAGATTGCCTCAGCTCTATATTTGCAGTCCACAGTCTTACTGGAACTTGCTTTCTTGCCAAACTCATAACATTTTAAATTGTACTGCTGGGCTCTTTGTTCTTGATTTGCAACATAAATCTGATTCAAAGCCCCAAACAATAGCCATGCCACAACCTCAACATTGGACTCCCTAGAAATTTAGTCTTCCAGATTAATTAGTCCACTGCCCTTGATCTCAGTTACAGGCAAAGTGTCTGGACATAAAAAAATCCAGACAAGCTTTCTTCCAAGACATAATAAACATCATCTATCATCTCCACTCCAACAATCAATGCAGTCCTTCTTCCATGCAGAAACCTCCTGAGCCTGTTCTATTTATTTTAAAGAGAAAAAAAACCCAGAATAATCAAGAAGCAAACAATTAAAAAAACAACAACAAAAGCAAATTGAGGACAACATGTTCAACATCACTGATCATTCAAGAAATGCCAATTAAAACAACACTGAGATATCATCTCATGCCAGAAAGAATGGCTAACATCAAGAAATTAACCAAAAACAAATGCTAGTGTGGCTCAGGGGAAAAAGGAACCATTATCCAATATTGGTAGGAGTGTAGACTGGTACAACCCCTGTGGAAATCAGTGTGGAGATTCCTCAAAAAAAAAGTAGAATTAGAGGTTCCATTCAACCCAGGTATTCACCTTCTGGGTATTTTCTCATAAGAATTGAAAACATTCCACAGTGACATAAGTGCACCCCTGTACATAGCAGCATGATTTATAATAGCTAAATCTGAGCCTGGTCTTTACTGGCAGGATTTCTATCAGCCTTCTGGTCTTCTAAACTGTAACCAAAATTTCCCATGCAGAACAACCTAATATATTCCAGCTTTACTCTTTCAGGATACATCTCAGAACCTTTTCAAACTCTTCCCACAAGCCATTCCCAAAGGCTCTTGAAACACCTGGTTAGATATAGTCACAGCAATGACCCCACTACCCTGGTATCAAATTATATGTTGATTACTTTTTTCTCATTGTTGAGTCAAAATAACTGACTCCAAAAATGAAGAAAGGAAAGGTTTATGTAGCTCACAGTTTGTGGAAATTTCAGTCTTTAATTGACTGGCTCCAAAGCAGGTTGATGTGGCAGAGAATTCATGGTGGTGGAAAATAGTAAAAGCAACAAGATAAAAAGGGAGGAGTGAGAAGAAAAGACTCTTTCTGTTCCTTAAATTGTATGTAGGCCACCCACTCTAGCATGGATATAGCACTCATACCCATAATCCCAGAAACAGACCATGAATCAATCATCGAATCTAGAAGCCTGCCCACATGACTGCATGAGGCTTTGAGGGAACATCTAGATACAAATCATAACAACCACTGACCTTTGAGCTTTCCAAAACCCAAAGCTAACGTCATACTAAATAGTCAAAAACTGAAAATCACTTTAAAATCAGGAAAAAGACCAGAATATTCATTATTACCACTCCTATTCAATATAGTTCTGGAAACATTAGTCAGATCAATTGAACAAGAGTAAGAAATAAAAGGAATATATAGGAAAGGAAAAAGTTAAATTATTGTTATTTGCAAATGACATGATACTCTACATAGAAAACCCCAAAAACTCCACCAAAAGACTTCTAGATTTAATAATCAAATTCAGTAGTGTAGCTGAATACTAAGTCAACACTCAAAAGTCAGAAGCATTCCTGTACACAAATAAGAAACTCATTGATAGAGAAATTAGAGAAACTACAACTTTCACAATAGTATTGAAAAAAAATGAAATACTTAGGAATCAATCTAACAAGGAAGTAAAAGTTCTTTACATTGAAAACTACAGTACTCTGAAAAAAAAGACAAAGAAGAGATCAGAAAAATGAAAGATATTCCTTGATGTTGGGTGTTGGGTAGAAAAAACCTATTTAGTGAAAATGGTCATACTCCCAAAATTGTTATATTGTTATATAGATTTAATGCAATCGTGATTCAAATACAAATAGCATACCTCAGAATTAGAGAAAAGAATTCCTCTAGGTTTTGCCTTCAATATATTATCACAATTTTGTGAGATATATTTTTAAGTAAATTTATGCATGAGTATTTTTCTAAGTGTATTGAAGGAATCAGGTATATAGTGTGATTATTTATATATTCTTTTCTTGGTTAATATTAACTAAATGTGATAATGATTATGATAAAATTCATGTGGGAAATAAAAGTAATAGAATTTTAATTTCTAAATTGCTGAATGGAACTTGATGAATCCTAGAGAACATATATTCATAATTTTCTAGATACTCAGATACTGTCCATTTTATTAAGCTTTCCTTGTCTCTGTAGCACTCTGTGTGTATATTTTACCTCTTTAATGAAATATGTAGTGTATGTAAATGATTGTGCTAGAAACTGAAGGTTATGCATTATTTTAATTTTATTACAATTATTCAGTTTCTCCTGATAGAATCTGTATATAGATTTGATATTTTGTATCCTTAAATGTTTGAAATCTTTTGTAAACTTCTAAGTGTTTTAAAGCATATTTTATCTATATCATTCTTGATAAAATTTTGGGACGTCAAACAACAATTCCTAGTTACTATTCATAATTCTGTGTGTTGATTGGGCTCAGAAAAACAGTTATGCCTTGTGGTTTTGTAGTGCTGCTGCAGTCATATATTGAAGGCAGACACTATTGATAGTTGGCTGGCATTCATCAGGGACTGCTGAGTCCCGTGGTCTCGGGCACGCTTCTCCCATATGCTAGCTGGATTCCTGGAGGGAGCATCATGAAAACGAGAGTTCCAAGAGAGCAGAAGTAAAAGTAGCCACTCAATCAAGGTCTGGGGCTGGAAACTCTTCTGCCATCAATGTCTCAATGCTTTGTTGGTCAGTGGAATCTAGAAGACAAAGCCTGCCCTGACTCAAGGGAAAGCATACAGATGTCTCCATCAAAGGGAGGATGTCAAAGAATTTGAGGTTATTGTTATTCTACTATATGTGTGTGTACACATGTTTGCATATGCATTTGCTATTACTTAGTAAATAAACCTGTGGTTGTTTTATAATTTCAAATATACAAAGGTAGATACTTTTTCATTTCCTCTATGTAAATATCATTGCTAACTTGAAGGATATAGCTATCAAAGACAGATGTTGTAATTTGGTTTTCAGGTAGGTAGTACCATTTTACCCTTTTTATAAAACAATATGTAAGACATGTTTTTTTCTCTGTCTTTGGCAAACCTGGATAATATCTGTCTTCTTATTTCAAAAAATCCAAAGAGTTAAACTGTTTCTTAGTGTATGTTAATTTCAATTCCTTGGTTATTGGTAAAAAGAGTTAATTCTTAATTTCAACAAGTTGTCCAATGAACAATAATGGCTGCCTATTCTTAATATCTGAATGGTACTGCTTACAAATTTTATATTTCAATTATTTATCTTTGGTATATAATATAATCTCATTAAATAACTGCATGATACCTCTATTTTGCTTTACTCCTTTTAACTTACTAAAAAAAATATGTCTGTATCCCCACAGGGAAGTCAAAAGTAGTCACCAGTGAGTGAAGATTTATCACCAGCAAAATCTTTACCAGGAAAATGTTAGCAGCTGCCAGATTGTACATACTTTCTGGCATGCTATACTACTGAACACTGTCCCAAGCAGTGGGCAATTGTCATCATACACAAGTATCTATAAAACTAAGTGTATATTTGGACTTGTTTCCAGTAGTGAAAAGAAATAATGAAAAATTGAGCAATTATTTTCCCAGTGTCTAAACTCAGTTTGGGTTTTGTGATCTGATCAAGTCATTTGATGTAATCCAAAATATAGGCAAGGAAAACATCATATTTTAAATGGAGACTAAGTGGAAAAAATACCAAGAAAAAGGAAAAGTGTGGAATATTTTGTATTCCTTGAAATCTTGTGTATGCTTCTAAGTGTTTTAAAGCATATTACATTTATCATTCTTGCTAAAATTTGGTGACATAAAACAAAAACTTCTAGTTACTGTTCATAGTTCTATGTGTTGATTGGGTATTGGGTGGGCATTCTGTGTTGAGTGGGCATTCACATCCACTGCTGTACAAAATGACCTGCTATCTCACTGCTTGAGCACTGAGATCTGTGAGAAGGCATTTACAGAAAGGTTAATGAGGTTGATTCGTGGTGTCTTGCTTCATTATTGCTTGGAGCCTTGTAAGTGATAGAGGAGAAATTGTATAGTATTGTAGTGGAAATGTGTTAGATTGTGAATTTCCAGCCAAGAAAGCTGGAAATCCACAATCAAACCTTGACTTGGTGGCCAATTGCAAACAGTACCCTTTACCATAAGATGTCTCAAGTGAAAGAGTTTCATGGACCTAGCCCAGGGCCTAGGAAGCTGAGCAACCTTTCTGGGACACCACGACACCCTCCACCCTCTGTCATCAATGTGTGGCCAGTTTGGTGTGAAAGTCAAATGGCTCCTTGTCATGTCTCTTTTTTTTTTTTAGGTAGTTTCCTTAAATGAGATTGGGTAGTTCCCTACAATGAGACACCAAAAGTTGAGTAGGTCTGCCAAAAAAGTCTCATTGCTAAACTTGAATTTCAGATAAATAATGAAAAAAAAAACTCAGCGTATATAAGTATGTTCTTGGAAGTATTTGGACATACTGATGAAGATAAAAAAGTCAGTGCATATGTGAATTTCAGATTTAACTAGGTGCTCTGCTTTTTTATTTGTTGAATTTGGCAACCAGAGCCCTAGTTAAATTTCATTCAGCATTTTCTCTTGCTTTGCACCTTGTGACAGGTTTAGAATAGGAGCACAGCAGAGAACTGTTTACCAGTATCATGACACAGGATTGCTGAAGGGAAGCCCATGGACCTTACAAAGTTCATTTGATCTTTCACTGCAGTCACTGACTGTTCATGACAGAACATAAAGTCTGAAAGGACATCTTCAGCCTTCCTCTGCTTAATCAGTATACTTTGAAGACTGGCTCTATTTTCTCTCAGCTTAAGAGAGATCAAATTTAAAATAGCCTGATCAGAATTTATCTAAAACTTTGCTTCCATATTCCATGATACAAGCAGCCCATAATCATAACCAGCTGTGTGGAAAGGAAGAAAATGTCATCTATGACTTTCCTCAATTAAACTATGTTACTCTTAATTTTAAGAATTCCCATAAAGCCAATATCTCAACCTTAGATAGTTTTCATATTTAAAAATATCACAGCATATGAGTCATTCTACTAAGGGATTAATATTTGAGGGTTAAATGTGCAGATCAGACATTCTGAGACCACCTGAGCCCAGGATTTGTGATCTAAGACAAGGCAGACCCCACTGAGAAGGTAAAAATAGTAGAGATTTGAGATGTAGCTAGTTTACATCTATCTAATAGAGGAAAGAAAGAAAAACTCCTTGATTTGTTTCTGTGTCAAAGTGACACCAAAGTTGAGTAGGTCTATCAAAAAAGAAAAGCAGTATTCCTTTATTAAATGAAAATGGCCTGTTGTAAAAGCAAGCAGGAAAAACAAAGAAACTACAAAACAAGCAGGAGATGGCACAGTGGCTCTTCATGAATTAAATAAATTATCATGCTCATAATATTGGAGGAAGTGGGGGTCCATTTTCTATTATTTATTTATATGGCAAGGCTATCAGATCAGAAGACAGATTTATTGAAAACACACTTTGCTATACACAGAGACCACATGCCTGCTGTGGTAAGCTCCACTGGGAAGCACCGGTAAGCAGTCAGGAGGCAGAAGAAGAGAGGGAATTGTAAGAGGAAGGCTTTATTGTTTTACACTGGAAAAAATGTATGCAGAATGGTAAGTGAGGTAAGCAGCTTTAGGATTTGCTAGTTTGAATAATTTCAGCTTTCTTTGGGGTGTAGGGATTTTCCTATCTTCCCAAGACCTTGTCCTGCAATGACCATGTTTATGATGACTGGCTAGATCTTTGAAGCATGTGACTAAGTTCACTGAATCAATGTTTCCAGCAACCTTGTGATGTGGAACAGTCTTGGAATGTGGAAACATGTGATTTACATTTTTATGTGTTAAAGAATGGGTCCTGGAGGGCTGATATCCTTATTCCTAATCACTCCCAAGACCCCCCTGAGCCATCCTTACTCCATGAAGTTCACTAAGACTATGGAACTTTGAAAACACCTCCTAAAGTAACTAGGGAGGAGATGGGAGGAGATCACCTGTCTTGCTTTGGTTCCCCAGCCATAGAGCCTGAGAGGCAGACGCTTACTCAACTGGTTTGCTAGGATGGGTCTTTCAGTAGTAGAGTGTGAATGTAAGACAGGGAGGGGCATTAACAGTAACAATAATAATAACAACAGTAATGTTAAGGCCAGTTTTATCTTGATCCCTAAGAAGACCCTAAAGCTGAGTTGTATCACAGAGTTGGTTCAGCTTTGATTTACTGTGGAAGCAAAGGAGATTCCAAGTGTGTTTAAGAAATTTTCTTATTAGTTTAATTGATAGTAATAGGATTTACATTGTAAGACATCTCTGCTTGGCTTGTTAGCACACCATATCTTTGGCTAGGTATGGGAACCTTAGCCTGGTTGAAGATATCTTAGATTATCTAAGATATCTACACAGCCTGTCATTAATTATTCCCTTGCTCTTGTATATCTATATATATTCTGCTATACAGCTTTTTGGTTCCATTTTCAGTCAACTTGTCTGCTGACAACCCCACTGAATGCACCCAGTCATGTCAAGTTTAAGCCAATTCATTGATTATTCATTGGTTATAATATTTAATTCAATCTGGTCTTGCTCTGTGTGATAATATTTGATCCAATATGGACTAGCTCTTTACTAATTAATCCAAGTACCTTAACTTTCCTGATGATATATAAGCTTTCATACATAGATCAGATCTACATTTCATATGGAAATTGGGTCCACATGCCTCAAAGTAAGTGGTAAATCTCATCTACATGTAGGTCTCTCTTGAGACCTACATACTTAAGTAACTTTTCTTCCCCAGTTCTTTCAATGTTTTTCTTTCTTAATAGGTAATATTGTTTTACTTGTGTCACTAATCATCTTTATATTTCTTTTCCTTATACGAAGAGAATTATGTTTATTAATATTCTCAAAATTCACTACATAGATAGGCTTGCTAATAGATTGAGATGAATTTTTCACCAAGACTCATATTAATTGATAACATTTCCTTCCTTGTTAATTTATGTTGAATATGAAGATACATATTGAATCACAGAGGAAAAAAATACCCAAATGAATGGCAAACACAAATATTTGAACTAGATTTAAAAATGTATATGAGGAACTAGTCATTAGAAAATTTAGCTAATAAAAAGTGGCTAACATTAAAAAATGTTGCTAATAAGTATAAATTTGACTAACCTTTTTGAAAGTACTATAAAGTATCACATGAAGGAAAAGATTAGTCAATTTCTTCAAATTTAAGCATAACAAACATACCTGTGCTTAAAATACTAATATCTAATAATTTCCATATATTTGTACTTATGTCAAAAGACTATAACTGATACTGTATAATCCAATTAAGAAGTTATGTTCCAATAAGCATGCTATTGTGGTAAGGCAAATGTGTAACTAAGATTCTATGTGAATTTCTTTTGTTATTAATCTTATAATTTATATGAATTTTTTGCATTTATGAAATGTAATAAAAGCAACCCAAGTGCTTCCTAATTGGTACACGGAGATGGAATGAGCATTCCTTAAATGAAGTGTAACAGGAAGCTGTGACAGTTGATGATGACAATGAACAGGAGACTACATGGCTGGTGTGCTTCCCAGTTGACGTTTAAGGTTAAACCACCAAATCTAAAGTGGTTTGCTCATATTCTGGTCATTATGTACATAATAAAAAGACAACATCAATTCCAGACAGACAAGACTGTCCAAGGCCAGGGAAGCATCCACGTGGTGCACATTGGGATTTTTAGGGGATGGTGACTTGGACTTGCTCTGATATCATGGTTCTCAACTTGGGCTGTGTCTTTATATATCCTAATAATATTTTTAATAAAATATTTAAATACTGTGGGACTTTTTTTCTCAAATTGTCTGATGAACAGGATCCTGTGTGTATGCTAAGATCTGAGTGTATGTCACAGAAGTTCATGGGTTTAAGTTTATTTCTTCAATGCATCAGTATTAGGACATGAGACTGACGGAGGTGCACGGCCCTGGAGCGGGAGCTTCGTGCTGAACGGGTGAATGCACTTTTCGGAAGGCTGGGCTAGCTACCGTGGACAAGCTACCTCATGTCCATGAGCTCGCTTCCTTTTCTGTTTTCCCCTATGATTTACGGCAACGAAAGGCCATCACCAACAAACACCACATTCTTGGGCTTCTCAGCCTCTGCAATCATGAACCAAAATAAAACCTTTCTTTACAAATCACCTAACCTCAAGTAATCTATTCTAGCAACAAGAAATGGATAAAGACTATTATTTATGAGTCATATCTGAAATTTTTTAACACTAAGTTTTCTCTTTGATATGAGATTTACTTAGATTTGCAGTCTAAGTCAAATAGGTCTAACTATATGTAAATATTTTAAAAATTTATTTAAATCATATATTTTGATAATCATTTAAATTTATAGATATGTACATAAAATTTCATAAGTGTTTAATTTGTGCTTAAAAATATTTGTTGGGGAATATGTTCTTAATATACTAGTAGTGTCAAGTTAATAAATTTTGTTCTTTAAATTTTTTTGACACTTTCTAGCTTTGGCTGATAGATCTTCCACATAAGGTGTGCTAAAATCCTACTGTACCTTTGAGAAGATTTTTTTGTACTTCTGTTGGTTTCTGTTTTACATTAGGCTCTATAATTTGGTGTATAGAAAAGCTTCTAATTGCTTTTCTTGCTAGAAAAATCAAATGCCTATCAATATGTGACTCCCTTTATTTTCAATTTATAATTTGCTCACACTTTAATTTTCTGTACTTGCAAACCAATATGAACATTCTTTTGGATAGGGTTTGTTTGGAAAGTAGAGTTTGTCTGGATAGAGTTTATTTTTAAATTGTAGCCCAATAATTTTTTTCTTTGTTTTTATTTAAAAACATAAAAATGATAAACAGATTTTAAAACACAATAATAGATTAACACTAGTTAATATATTACGTATCATTATTGTCAAAGTAGTTGTTCAGATTACAAGATGGAAGCATGAAAAATGATCAAACAATCAAACAGTGAAAACATAAACTTCTTTTTGATGAACTAACAAATTAGTAGTATACTTATCTATCTTATTTTTAATGTAATTCTTTTTTATTTTTTATATTTTTAATGTAATTCTATCTGTAGCAGATACGTATAGATTTATTCTAAAATCTTTCTTTGGATTTTAAGCAAGGTCTCCTGAGAATGCACGTGGATAATTGTAGGATTTGTCTCTTCTTCTCCATGTGCTCAGCAGGCGTACAGATACAAGTCTCAGAGTTTACACACCACACCACATAAAATAGCTGAGAAGCATAAGGAACAAAACAAAATCCAACACAACAATAATGACAATAAAAACACAAAACACGATCAAACGTGTACTTTCTCCTATTGCAGATTTACTTAGTGTTTAGCAAGGTGAAGCACTGAGTAAAAATTCCGTGTTACAACTGTGAAGTTTTGGGATACCAAGCACTTGGGCGTGTTTTAATGGAAGGATTGTCTTACCGGCTGTCTGTATTCATGATTTGACTAGAACTGTTCCTTGCGGTGCAGTTTTCTTAGCAGCTTTGGAAGGTGGAAAGCTGCTGGATGGCCCTTCTGGTGCTCTGTTCTCCGTTTTCAGACGCGTGGCTGCTACTCGGCCCAGCTTTACAGCTGTTCTGCTGTGCTGCCATCGCTGGGCTTTCTTCTTTTGTGGGCAAATAATCACAGCTGCTGCTGTTTGTTGCCTGCTTTCCCAGATGTTTTTCTTTCTTTTTTTTTTTAAGGATGGCAACAGGATTAAAAAAGAAAAAAAAAACGTGAAGGCGATTTCAGAATGTTGATAAAGAACCAACAGGCAGCTAAACTTGGAGTGTTTCACTCACACCGGTCTTGCTGGCCCCATGGAGGCTCATTCTTCCTCCTCTCAATCCATGGAATCTCTTTGATTTGGGTTGTTTTCATTTAGTGCCTGCATAGCTATTTCAAATTTTATTGATGAGCTATAGTTTTAAAATTCTAAGGTAGAATAATGATTCTACCTTTTCTCTCACATTTTTTTTTAGCTTTGAGGTATAATTTATTAAGATTATCAACCTAAATATGCAGCTTTACCATTTTCCCATGTGCCTACCTATAAAGTGATCATCTGGATCGATGCCTCGTTCCACCTCTCCAGTCACTTCTTCAGAGCCCCTTTTCTCAGTCCTCTCGCCCAGGTGCCATCACACACAACCATTGTTTTGATTTTCATTATTGCCAAGTTTTGTCATCCTTGAATTTCAAATAAAAGGAATGTGAGTGTGTGTGTGTATGTGTGTCTCTCTATGTGTATGTGTGTGTGTGTCTCTATGTGTGTGTGTGTGTGTGAGTGCGTGCGTGTGTGTAAAATTTATTACGTAAAAACATAGCCCTCATACTTCGGTGGAATGTGAAGAAGTAGAGAAACAAGAAAAAACAATACTACACCTAGATAGTATATTGCAGCAAATGCAACACCTGTTGGAAGAGTATGAAGCTGAATACTTTCTAGTAAAGATAAAGTTGAGCTTTAGCTTAGTGGGACTATGAGCTTGTCACGATGTATCACCATGGCAACACAGCAAATGCATTCACTTAAGAAATCAAACACAAGCTGAGTTAGTGACTGCCAAGAAAATCTGATCTTGAATATCTTAAAATGTCGCAGTCAAAAAGAAAATTTCATGACTGCTATCATATAGCTTGACAGCAAATTTTAAAGTGAGCTATTAACAAGTTTTAAAGTATTAAAATAAATCAAATTCATATCTAACTCTAAAAGTCTTAAGAAATATAGAAGTTGATGCTCTTTAAAATTTTTTTTATTAAATATCTAAACAGCTAACTTAGCTGGACAGACCTTATAAAACTTAGAGAACAATATGTAAAAATTCAATGTACTTTTCCAGGAGAATTTTAATTTCATGATTGGCAAATTCTTGTGTTTAGCTAATTCAGCTACATTTTCCCTACTAATAAATGTACTAACAAAAATATGGAAAAATATATAAAATATATTTGGAGAAACATGAGTATGTGAAATGTCATATATCTTTTCTATATCTTAGCATCTGGATTATATGATCTTTCATGAAGTAGATTTAAGGGTTAAATAAAATTGACCTTTTTTGGACAATCTTAACCCCTCTTCTAATGGACAGATATCCTTCTCCATTATCTCTATTAGTTTTAATCCCTCACCTGTTTCATAAAATCTCTTCTCCATTTTTTTTTGTGCTTTACAAATTAAAACTGTCTCTGCCTTTTCTTTAACCTTTCATCAGGATTCAATATGAACAAATTTATAAACTGATTTATATTAGGAGATTGCTATTACATAACATAGATGAGTTTTGAGAGTTGTTTTTGTTTTTTGAAGTTCAATGTTGAGTATATCTTAAAGTTTTAATAATCTTACATGATTTAAATGAGACACAAATAGTAGAAATGCTAACTTTACTCTTATTTGGTAGGAAATATTCTGAAAGCTTTTCATATGGTATAGAATTTTTCTGACCTTCTGAAATAGGCAGGTTGCTGATTAGAAATGTACTATTGATGCAGAAACAATATATAAATTTCCAAAAGTTACAAATGTCTAAAGGATGAGCCAAGATTCAAATTTTTGGGCCTATGGTCATGGCCACTCTCTAGCCCCTTCTGAATAAAAGCGACATTGAAGAAACTTTTCTTATGGGACTGGTATTAGCATATATATTTTTTTCATGTATATTATCTATTTTAGGGTTTGTGGGCTGCAACAGCTCTGCTGAAACTATTCTACCTTGTTACGAAAGAAATAAGAGACATCAGTTTGTGCATGGCTTAATGGTGTTCCAATAAAACTTTATTTATGATCATTGGAATTTGAATTTTATAGAACTTTTCATGTTGTTTAATGTTATTTTTGTTTCTACTCAAGCAACTTGGAAATATAAAAATAAGTCTTTTTTCATGGGACATATAAAAAATAGGCAGTTGGCCCATTTTTCTTGCAAGTTCTAATTTACCATCATTTATTACAGCATATCAGAGCAACAATATGAAAACTGAAACATGATAGGATAGTCACAAAGATGAATTTAGGAATAATTGATGTGATCAATAATTGCTTGGAAGTAGCTTTTGCAACCTACTCTTCAAATATTTGCTAACTCAACATTTGCTTTTCTCTACTCTTGAGACAGAATAGAGCTTTTAAAAATACCAATAAATGCTCATTTGTAGCATGAGAGTATGTACATATTTTTGCAAGTTTAATCATTCTTTTAATGTACAATAGATATTGTGAAATGGGAAGAAACTATTTAAAAGGAGAGAGAAACTGGGATGGAAGAGAGAAGAAAAGAAGGAAGGAAAAAGGAAAAAATATGTATACATACAAAAATTGTTAAGATAGTTGTACTACTAACTGCCATTAGGTCATTGAAAAGAAAGATTTGTGTCTACATTGTTTGATCAGTTTTTCATTCCTGTATCTGTAATATGAGCAACTATTTTGAAGATAACAATATGCAATGCCCTAACCATTGTTACTCTTCTACAATCTTGTTTCGAAATTTTGTAACATTGTTTTTATTTTTTTCTTTAAAATAAAAAAATCATGCATCTATATAAAATAGGAAACAAGACACACGAGAAATTGGATTTTAACATGATTTAAAACTTTATCCTTACCAGTGAAGAATTTCTTAAAATTGGAAGTGAATACTCAGCACCATCATGCACTGAATGACACAGTCAGATTTTAGAGATTTATTACTGAAGATTTACAAGTCAAAGGCTGATGTGTTCATGCAAAAATTTTTTTAAAATGACCTGATAAGCCAAGGAAGAAAAATACTGCTTCAGCAATGCTTAAAAATTAAGCACTGATTAATCAAAAGCAGATAGCAAGAGACTGTTTTTGCATCCCACGCCTCTTTAAAGTGATGCAAAAAAAAAAAATCAGGACAAAATAAGGTAAGGCTGGGCAACATTTAGAAATTGTTGTATGTTTTAATTTTAACTTTGTCACACTTGTCAGTGAAAGACAAAATAGTAAATAGTTTCTGATTCAACTGCAGATTAGCTTGCTAAACATATATGAATACTGCTCTTTATATGTCCAGAATTCTTTTTTCCTTGCTTTAAATATTTTGGAATTCTGGTTTGAGGACATTTTATAAGTTTAGATTGTCACTCTCGAATCATTTAAAACTACTATGTAAAATTCATTGCAGTGAGAGTGATACCAACCTTTGTCAACTGAATGATTAATTGGTACTTCTTGTGAAAATATAAATGCAGAGTGAAAGTTCTCTGTTGGCTATGTGGGAATGCTTATAAAACTAGGAATTATACACAGAATCAAGTGAGCCAAATTTAAGTTATGAAATACAATTGTAAAGACAGGTAGTCAATTGTTTTGTCACTTGGGCTTGAATACATTAACTTGATTGACTTGGGGACCACTCAGGGGATTGATGGAGCACAGGTTTGGATGTGATGCCTTGGGGGTTCTGAAAGTTTAATTTGCATTATTGTATCTGGTCCATCATTCCTTCCTCTCAGGTACTGTTCACCTGCTCAGCTTCCAAGCTACAATGAACTAATCATTTTTTCCCCAGCATGCTCTTCTGCCATAATGTTTTTTAATGGAATCAGCTGACCATGGACTGCATCCCCTGAAACTATGAAACAAATCAACACTTTCCTCTTGAAGTGTTGGTTGCCAGGCGTTGTGTCCCAATGACAGGAGAGCTAATAGGATGGTAACATTTTAAAAATGAAAACACATAATAAAGTAGTTGCCTGTTTCTATGTGACTTTCTGGAAATTCAGTAAAAACTACGGAGGAAGGAAGGATGTTATTGGCAACCATCTCTGTTTCCTCTAGTCCACGCTTGTAACCCAGGAACTGTATAATGGTAGTAAATCATAATGGAGGATAGAATATGAGTGGCATCTGATTGTACAGCCAAGACTAAGCAAAGATGAACTATCAAACAAAATACCTTGTGGGCTATGAGCTTCTGTCTGGGTGACTGCTTTTCCTAAGAGGCAATAACAAAAGTTGACGTCTCAGCAATTCCTTGCCGAAGTTGTGATTTCAGATCAATACCCATCCCCCTTACCTTCTTACTTCTGAGAAAACAGTCAGATCAGAAGAAATTACTTTGTTTAAAGATGAGTTGGAAGCAACAATTCTAGCATCAAGCACATGCACAGGTAAACATGATACTCAAAGGAAAAAGGTAACAAACATAACACTCAAAATTCAGAAGGGTGACACGCACAGGAAAAAGAATTATGCCCAGGTGACCTAAAATCCTGTTGCAAATGTATCTCTGTATTCTTATACAAACCAAAGAGAAAGGTCTTTTAATGGGAAAATAAATTTAAAGAAAAGATAGAGAAGATTACAGTAGCAATTTCAAAAAGAAAGATATACTAGGAGATAAAACCTAAACAGCAAAGCTCAGAAAAATGTAGGAGTGAAAACTGTATTGGAGAAATAGAATTAATACTACTCCAAACAGAGAAAAGAATAAGGACAAAAATGAGGAATATATATAATACAAAACAGCTGACATATTGGTAAATGTGATTAATAAGATGATGGACATGAAAAGATTAAGTGACTCCAACATGAATGTTACTGAATTTCTAGAAAAAAATAAAACAACTAAAAAGAAGAAGATACTTCTTGAAATGAGAAGTTGGTCTTGTAACCAAAAATCTGAACTGTGCCCCCAAAAAAGTCAATATAAAATAATAACAATGATACATAGGTTAATAACACTGAATTTGAAGGATCAAGAAAAAATTCTATGGTCTTAAGGCAGAAAACTCAAGTTACCTTGAGTATTAACAAAAAAGTACAAAATAACCAGCCTCAGGAGTCTCTTCCACAAATTAAATGTCAGCTCACAAGTGAGCCAACATACTGAGTTTTTCAAAGATGACATGTTTCCTACAGAACGTTTAGTTGGCAAGACAGTGCTGCAGAATATAATTAAAGATGACAAAGCTTAAGTTCATTTGAAACATAATTCTATTGTTGTTATTGGTATTTTTACACTGATTATGCATGACTTTCTAGTAAAATTTTAGAGGGAAATGCCTATACATACACACACTTGAGAAGATGACAAGAAATGCAATATTCCTGTCACGTCAACCGTCTCTCATTCTAAATGTCTGCTTCTAGGCATAACAATGGCAAAATGAGTTTGAGAACTCCGATCTTTAGTTTTAGTCTTCCTCAATTCTTGTCAACTAAGGACCCTGAAAATTTAGCTAATCCTGATAGTTTATTGGCACAGGGGCTCACCAGCTCTTCTTATTTTTCTTTGTTCATCACTTCTCAAAGTCTAAAGTTGTATTTTTATATTTGTTAAAAAATTAAGGTAGTTATAAAATATTACCTATAAAATAAAACTCACAAATGTTAACTTGCAGAAAGTTGCTTAGACTGAATGGAATGTTATAAAAAGAAGTCACTCAATTTGGTGTCTGAGCTACATCAAATGCTCAATAATTACTTACCCTTTTAGTTTCAGAGAATTGTCCAACTCAACACAGTCACTGAAAACAACTACACTGTTTATAAAATACAAAGCCAACTGAACAGCACAATTTTTTCCATACACAATGATTCAAGCCAATACTCAATCATGGAAACATGAAATTGTATTTCTTATTTGCTTTCATGTCTAGTAAATTTAGTTTTAATATATGTGCCTCA